>JBBPLZ010000149.1:0-19035 GCA_038090055.1 Hemileccinum hortonii | reverse complement strand
GGTGGCAGGAGCACTCGCGGCAAGTGTCCACGGACGAGGCTGCTGCATTCGCGGTACGCCAGGATGCGCTGTTCCTCGAGGCCTCTGCCAAGATGGCGATTGGTGTGCGGGAGGTGTTTGAGGATCTTGTGAAAAAGATATTAGAGACGCCAGAGCTGTGGGCCCCAGTGACACCCGAGGCGGGGAAGAAAGCGGTGGAGGGGATGCCGGGTACGATTGATCTTGGAGGGGGACAGTCGACGGGCGGGGATGGCTGTTCTTGTTGACATATACCCATGACGTAATCACAACATGTATACACACACACACGAGTTTGCTTGTTGCTCGTTGCAAGTTGTTCGCCATGGCCCCGACGTCTTCTCATCTCCCTGCGCCATCCTACGTCGAGCGCGTTCAGGACTTTGTCTCAGAAAACAGGCGCGCCATTCTCATTGCAACCGCCGCCGCTCTCGTCGCTGCCGGTGCCGTCTACTATGCCTCCTCCTCAAGACCTTCTTCCGGCAAGGGCAAGTCAAGGGACAAAAAACCAAAGAAAAAGTCCCCAATCGACCCAGACGGCCCTATAATCGAGGAGGTTAAACCAAAGGGCCAGGAGGTCGACGGTGTGTTCCTCCGCTTTCTCTTCTCCCCGGTCTCACCCATGCCCCCCGCAGAAAATGTTCCGCTATCCGCAGAGCAAATAGCTGCCATGCCGTTCGAGGTCTGTACCTCCCCTCTCCACTGCGCCACATGCGTCTCACTCGTGTCTCTGCAGGAACGCGTAGAACAGGCTGCGTCCCTCAAGACACGGGGTAACTCACTATACCAGGGACGCAAGTTTGAGCAGGCAATCAACCTCTACACCCAAGCCATACAAGTCTCGCCACGCCCAGAACCCGTGTTTTACAGCAATCGGGCAGCATGTCCGTCTCGACCTACCCATTAGCATCGTCGCGTACTTATCACTTCCGTTCGCAGGCTACATGTACATGTCTCCTCCACAACACGAGCGAGTCGTGGCAGACTGCGACAACGCGCTCCGTCAGGACCCCAATTACGTCAAGGCGCTTAACAGGCGAGCAACTGCTCTCGAGTCATTGAATCGATATGAAGAAGCTTTGAGAGGTTTGTCTCTTGACACGCCTTGTTCCTTGGTGTTGAACTCGATTTCTTCTGCAGACTTCACTGCCGCAACAATCCTTGAAAAATTCCAAAACGAGACCGCTGCGCAAGCAGTAGAACGTGTGCTGAAGAAGCTTGCATCGGAAAAGGCGCAATCTATTCTGGTTGTGAGTTACTTGTCGCCGCCTCTCTCGCACGTGTCATTTTAATCAACGCAGACCCGGGAACCTCGTTTGCCCTCGCAAACATTCATCTCGGCCTATTTCGCTGCTTTCCGGAAACGTCAGTCCTTCATTCCCCGGCCTGATCAGTAAACTCATCAGACCATAGGATCACTTCCTGCCCTTCCCGAGACCCCTTCACAAGGTGACCAAACGCTCTTGCTCGCTCTCGAAGCCCTCGAGGCAGCAGACTACCCGCACGCGCTCAGCTTTGTCAACGAAGCCCTTGAACAAGGCGTATCATGGGATATTGGTCGCGCAGAGGCCCTCAACCTGAGAGGAACGTTCAAGTGCGTCGATTATGCTAACATTCCCATTGTCCGAGTAAATGATCTTCTTGCAGGTTCCTGACTGCAGATGTCAGCGGAGCCAAATCCGACCTACTTGAATCCCTCACTCTCCACCCTCCGTTCACGCAATCATTGGTGAAGCTTGCGAGCGTATATATGGAGGAAGGTGACAATACGCAAGCGATGAAGTGCTTCGAGGATGCCATCGAGATTAACGAGGACGATCCCGACGTTTACTACCATCGCGGGCAGGGTGCGTTCATCTCATCTCTATCCCATGGTCCAAATTGACTCCATTGTCAAGTGTTTTTCATTACAAACGACTTCTCGTCCGCTGCAACCAACTACACAAAGTCGTCTACCCTTGATTCGACATTCGTGTTCTCGCATATCCAGCTCGCCGTCGCACAATACAAGTTGGGCAACCTTGCGAACAGCATGGCGACCTTCCGACGGACGATGACGTCGTTCCCTTCGAGGGGTGAAGTCTGCAATTACTAGTATGTCGTATGGTCAACATAAGTTCGCAGTGGCTAACACACTACATCATAGCGGTGAACTCTTGTTGGACCAACAACGCTTCCAGGAAGCAGTGGAGAAGTTCGACAAGGCTATCGAACTTGAGAAAGTCAAGTCAGTTTGTCTCTCGATTCGCTGCCCCCTTGATGCTGAATCAGAATTACCAGCTCCCCTCCCAATCCACTTCCTCTTGTTAATAAAGCACTTGCAATTTTCCAGTGGCGTCAAGATCTCCCAGCAGCGGAGGCACTTTGCCGTGAGGCCCTTGTTTTGGACCCTTCATGCGAGCCCGCCGTTGCTACACTTGCACAGCTCGCTCTCCAAAAGAGCGAGATCGAGGTTGCGATCACTTGGTTCGAGAAGCAAGTCCAAATGGCTAGAGGAGAGGCGGAGATCACTGCTGCACTCACCTATCTCGAGGTTAGTTGACATGGTTCACGTTCTCACTCGGCCGTGCGGAACTGACCCTGATGAAGGCCAGCAAAGCACAATTGCAATTCATCAGAAACTACCCACAAATGGCGGAGCAGTTGACTCAGATTGCACGCGGGATGATGTAGTTTCGAGTGTTCACCGACGCTAGTTGATGTGCATGCATGTAGGGTCAGGATTTGTCCCGGAGACTATAGAAACGCCGTGTCGACGAGGAAATATGAGACTGAGGGACGTGGACATTGACGCTTGTCTCTTGCAAGTTATCATGTCTTTTATTAACAGGTACTGTGCATTCTTATTACTTTTTTTGCCCCATCGATTCTACCGTGTTCCTCGTGTCCATAAACCCCCCGTTTCTGTCTTTTTTTTGTCCCGGTGTCCCCCCTAGATGCTGTCTTGTCTGGACGAGAGTTACTATACTAGTCGAATTGTGCCGCGCATTCTTTTATATGGTCGAATGCCATGACACACTCACCACTCATTTAAGCTTCAATGCCTGATTGGTTTGTCTGAGGATCGGGGTTCGGTGTGAGGTCTTGAGGTGTGGGGGGCTTGGGGTTGCTGTTTGTGCGACATTTTGAACCCGCCAAGTGACAGATCAATATTAATCGATCACGCACGAGGTTTTGACGGGGCTTTATGGGTATGCACCAACATGTCCCGAGTCGAGCTGCTCCGGCGATATCGATATCTGACGCCGTATGTGAAACGGACGGTTGACTCGTTTCTTAGGCTTGTCTGACGAGGCGGTGGAACATCACCACAATTGAGGTATGGATTTGTTCAACGAACACTGGCCCAGGTGAATGATCAGATCCTCCAAATCGCAAAGCTTCTCCGTTGTGATATCAGGCGTGATCACGCTGAGCGTCATTGCGCACCAGCATGGTACTGAGTGCCGACTCGGCCCGGAGTAGAACATCACGAACAACCGACGACTGAACACCAGGCAATCAAAGTCTGAGTGAACCTCTTCAGGTTATTGACCCAATACTCACCTTGACGAACGTACGATGGGCCGCAACGATAAATGGCCGTCATTAAATTAGTGAATGGTGATGTCCGAGAGATGCGCTAAACAGGGGCTGAGGGATAGAATCTGCATGTGCAATTCAAGATGTTCTCGCAGTGGCAGGAGTTCAGAAATAAATCCACTATAACATGTTCAGACTTATAATAATATTAGTTTGCAACCACGCATACCTTTAATCGTAGGAGTGTGAGTGATTGAAGAAGAACTTGCGACAATAGCTGTAGAAAGCCGTAACTGCGATTGACGATCAATCCACTTACGTTCGGGATTCGCGGTGGGGACCAGATCTTCCCAACAGTGCGTTATAATCCACAGGAACAGCAAAGATTATGCCATTACCATGCCATTTTCTTTCCACGTGGATCAGCAACAAGAATATTTCTTCCCGAGCTCGTTGATACGCTTTGCTGCATAGCAGCACTCCAAATCTTTTCCCCGATCGTTATCATTCCCTCCTCTTTTACTTCCGCTTCGTAATAGAAAATTGGTTGTTCAACTCCTAATGAGCTCGCGACTTTGATTGCATCCCGCGTGCGATGCTACAACGAGCGTTTCGGTGGAATGCAAGTTCATACCTGGTATGTTGGGTAGCTTTTCATTGGGACCAATATGGACTTGTCGGGCGCCTTGGAGCAAAAAACCACTCGGGTATCGTCATCCAGGTAGGATCGGTTTTTATCGCCTATCATCGAACTTGACGGTTGTCTTGTTGAGTCGGGTTTACGGGAGTCCGCGAATATGGCGGTAGGCCTGGCCTGAGTTCGGACTGAGTTACAAGAACGTTGGACGCTACGTTGGCCGACCACCCCGGCGATTTACCTTTGCCCGACGATTCTTTTATCTATTCTGTGATATATGTTGACCCATTAATCCAATGACCCAGGTCTATTCGTTTCTCATGTCTCGCTCGCTCTTCCCGTCTCAACTATGACAATCGTTCCTCTCGTCTGTCTATCTCTTCTCAATTCAACCCTTTGACCAATCATTGCCGCAGACAGGTTTATATCTCGGCCTTGACACGCAAGGAGACGGAGATAGCTTCTGCGTGCCTGCAGATAATTTCCTCACCCAGCCTTTTCCGTCGGTCGTTGACCCCATCTGTCCTGTCGAGCCAAGCAAGCGCAGGTTCTGAAGTCTGGATTCAAGATTACTGTTTCATTCTTTCATCAACCAAACTCTTATTTCAGCCAGATCAATCACTCTAACCTCGAGTCCGGTTTGTGCGACGCGCTCTTCCCATCCATGCTGCTGCATTGGATCGCAGGCCGCTTTTTGCCCTGGCTAACCCCTAGGGACGTTCTTCAACATCAACGCGTTCAGAAAACGCAGCTCGCATAAACTCAAAATCAAGTGAATCATCCTCATTGAGTCCATTGTTCCTATCTGCCCTGCCTTTTTCCCTATCATCACCGGATGATTTCGATTTGCGCTTCCTCGCCCCTCGGTATCCTGAGATGACCCAGTCCCGGGAATGGTTCGGTAGAGATTGAGCGACAGGGCTGGCGCTGTGCCAGTTGGCATTGCATTTTCCTATGTTACAGCCCTTGGAGTCCATCTCTGAATTAGATCGTTCGTAGGTTTCTGCGGTCTTTTGACTTTTTACCAATTTGTTGCTACCCCTACCTCCAGTGAATCTACTACTGGCACGATTCGTAAAGACTCTTACGTGAACGGTCATGAGTCCGCCTTCGACGACTGTCCGGACTCGATGCTGGTTTCGGAGCAGAACAAACTGACCTAGCACACGAACGATGTGTTTCTTGACACCCGCAATTAATAGGTCAATATCTGAAAGACGGACGGGGACAACGTATATTCAGCTTAGACCAAGTTTCATCGGTACTGAGACTATTAGCAAAAACTTGGCCACGCATATTACTATGCTACAAGAGATCAAAATAAGCCACAGATACGTGAGAGAGGGGAGAAGCGATGAGAAATCAGGAAGGAGATCCGAAACACACTACTCATGACCAGGCCAGCTGGGGTGAAGGCGGTCCATTCATAGACACCACCCCACCGCACGCCCAAGGTCCCTAATGCACCGATTCTCACTCAACGACAGTGCAGTTATCAGGCACTCGCGTTGCTTGTCCTTTTGTCCTCGCAAGCCGTACGCCTTGGCGAGGAAATACCACACCTCGGGGACATCCCATCCTGGGCCACACGACATATATCCCAGCACGCCAGCACTCAAGTCGACCTTGTCAGGGTCTGGGTCGGCGCCTGACTCGGAGGATTGGGAGGGTGTGAGGTGGACCTGACACATGTGAACGGCCGCAGAGACGTCGTCGGGTGATATAAACAGCGCTTTTTGGAATGACTCGAGGGCTTGTCGGTCGTGGTTCAGTGCGCGGTGATACAACCCAAACTGATCCCAAAGCGTCAGTGGAATGAGTACACGTGGCGAAACAAACAGGAAGTACCTGAACCCAAACAGAGGGATTTTCTTGATTTTTAACCTCGGCTTCCTGAATAGCGCCTTTCGCCTGATCGATCTTTCCTAGTCTACGGAAGGTTGCAGCGGATGATGCCCACAGTTCACTCAACAGATTGTCTTCCCTGGAAGCTTGGGGAATCGGTTTAGCGTCTTGTGGAGGTGGAGTAAGTGGTGGAGGTGGAACGAGATGTTCATCGACCGGTTTTTCAGCGTCTTCGTTAGTCAGGCTGCGTCTCAGTGAGCGAAGAGGTCTGCGAGAATGTATGGAAGACGCCTGGTAGTGATGATTCTGGAGGACCGCATGAAAATCTTTAATAAAAGTAGGTGTAAGACCCTGTATCCTGGAAGAGATCAACACCATTTAGATGAAACTTTACCTGGGGTAGAACTCGTCTGTCTCAGGTTGCCATTCCTGACAACACCATGTCCAATCTTCCTTGATATGGTGCTAATCTTTTCCTGACCTTTATGGACGCGATTCTTGAGCATCTGTTGCACCTTCTTCCCTGCAGAAGCATCACGGTCCGTTGCAAAAGAACGCTTGGAAAGCGAAGACAAAGGAAATTTGTGCTCGGCGTCTGCTGGAGTCGCTGGAGTGACAGTTATCGGAGGAGGTTGCGCTCGGTCAAACGGCTGATCAGCGGGAGGGTCCATTGGGCCGGGAAGGTCCGTTTTCACTTCGATGATCATCTCCTGAATCTCCTGAACCTCAGACACAAGGACCACAGAGCCCGGCTGTGTAACTGCTGAGCGTGATCCGGTATCCGTCGAAGATCTCACTGAAACGCGCGTTTCTTGTCAGGAAAGAGAATATTCTGTGAAAGGTTCACGTACGCTGAGTCTCAGAGACTGTTCCTTTTCGTTCTGCAATCCATCCAAAGACATCCACCCATTTGGTTTCCGCTCCTTCCGGGCCCTCGACATGCTCAGTCAATGCCATCTGCGTGAGTCGCAATTGTAACGAGTATTCGAACGCATCTTGTGGCGTGGGGGCGGGATGATCAGGAAGGGAGTGCAAGAGAGTGGTTGAAGGAGGGATCGTAATTGTGTCTGGGTCAAGAATCATCCTGTGAACGACCTTTCCATTCGCAACGCCATCGTTCCCATCATCCGAGTGTACGTCTATTCCACCTTTCTCTGTCTCTAACTCTCTCGTTGTCCCGCTCCCACTTGGCTCACTCTTCTCACTCTTCTCCGGACCAGTTTCCGTATCGCTTTGGGGTTCATCCGTTTCTGTGGGTGACTCGTTGATCGCGGCACCGATTTCTAGTACCTCCCGCGCTTTCGCCCATTCTCCTTGAGCTGTGAGCAACAGACCGAGAAGGTGCCAGTGGCGAATCTCGTTCGGTGCACCTTCAATGGCGGCGCGTGCGGATGTGACTGCATCCTCGAGGTTCCGCGAAGGACCGGGTAGTGCGAGTGCCAGCGCGAGATGGTGATGTGCAGTGGGGGTAGGGAACACCTCGACGGAACGGATATAATGCTGCAACGCATCGTGCAGCCTTGTCGGGCGAGTATGGACATGTTTTTCTGCCCATGCCACGGAATCAGATATGATGGAATCTCAGTACAGGTGCGACAACTCGCCTATGATAGCCGTGACGGTGTTCCAAATGCCTTCTGCAAGGGCGACGCGCGCAACAAGTTCCTTGTCGGCAGGGTCAAGTCGCGTTTTCGCCTTTTCCAAGATTTTCCCGGCCTCCTTGGCTTCCTCTACATCACCCGAGCCAAGCCGAGTCAGTGCCAGGCGGCAGAACATCCTCGCGCCTTCCACGAGTGTCTCCACCCAGTGATGGTCTGTGTCACTGTCACCATCGACACCTGCCGCGCGTGTCTTGCTCACGACCTCGATATATAGGTGCAAGGTACGCTTTGCAAGCTCCGTATCCCCAGTGATATACAGAAGTCGGGACATATGTCGAAAGATACGGTAAGAGTTGAAAGTGAGTCGGGTAGCCCACCAGAGAACCTACTAAGTTGCTTGAGAATGAACAATGACAAAATGGTGTGATCACCCACATCTATGACCCATTGGGCTCGGTCTGCGATTGCTCCACTTGCTTCCCACACGGCGACGGACAAATCGACGAGATCTTCGACTTTGACGTTCCGCTCTCTTGCTTTGGGAAAATGGGTATATTTGTCCAAAATTGTGCGGTATTCATTAATGATCGACCGAGCTGTGTTGAGCCATTGCGGTGGCTTCTCTGTCTGCAGAGAGGAAGAAGGGGTCACTGAGGGGGAGGGAGCACGGAATCGGATGGTGAGTGCGCGTAGATGCAGAACGGCGGTGATCGAACGATGGGAAGCGCGAAAGGTGGGCGGCCAGTGAGGGCTGCAAGACTCGTAGTGAGTAAAAAGGTTCCAAATAAGGGCTTCCTGATCATCAAGATGCCGCGTGCGGGCAAGCAGCGTTATGGCGCGGAACATCAGACGTTCTGCCCAACGCCAAAGTTCGCGGTACAGGGAAAACGAGGAAGGGGTGGATTGTGCAGTCAAGGAGCGTGGAGTTTCAAATTCAATAACAGATAGCAGAGGGATGGCGGTCGCGTACGCTTGAATGGCGAGTTCAGGGTTCTCTGAGTGGAGCTTCTCCTGACACATGCCTGGACAGCGGAGTGAGATGGTATCTAGCGTACAACCAAGAGGAAACTTCTGACCTTGTAGACATATACTCCGAATGGACTCGGTCATCGCCCAAGCTCTGCCGTCGGCAACGTTCGTTGTCGATGGAGGCGATTCGGAGGATAAAAAACTGCCTGTCCACGCGGTGGAGGTGTCTGTGGTAGAACCGGGGGGTTGCAGAGTTGAAGCATCGGATCTGACTGTAGAAAAGATGGGAATGTGACTCTGTGCATCAGAGATTGCGGGTACTCTGGAAAGGTACTTGAGACACTCGGACGGCTCTCCGAATGCGTACGCGTAGTAGGCAAGGGCGAACAGTAGAGACTGATGGGGTTGAATGAGTGCACAAACCTGAGCGAAGGAGGACGTACGTCCGAGCGGGTGCTCTGGAGTTTCTTGAGTGCCTCATAGCCCGCTGCTGCCTCTTGGACATGTTCGGGGAGCAACATGCACTCGGAAGCGAGACGCAATTGGCCATCTGGTTCTGATCCAAGCTGGTCATCGTCCACGGCATTTGCAGAGAGCCAGATGGAGAGCGCCTGAGTCTGCGATGCGATCTCTGCAACGTCTTGGAACCCGGGGCAGTGTTTGTTGAACTTGCGGATGAGTTCTGACCAGGACAAAAACTTGTAACCGGGAGTCTTTGCTGGGGCTGAGGAAGACCAGACGCCAGCTGTGAGGGCAGCTCTTAGCTGGGTCCAGTAATGTCGATCTTTGCCATGCGCCATTACCGTGCCAACTCAACCAACATCTGGCTTATATTGATTTCACCCCCCCTCTGTACATCGACCCCTCCACCTGCCATCACCTCTCTTCCTCCTCCACAATGACCGACCCAACGACACCCGCCCTCACCCCAGACCTTACCGGCGAGGGCGAGGGCGAGGGCGAGAGCTCCTCGTCACCGGCGCCAAAGACGCGTCGCATGACGGCCTATTATCCCAACATGAACTCCAGCAACAAACCGGTTAACCCGTTCAGTCGCAGCGCGGCCAAACGACAGAGCGTCATGACTCTCGGCAGCATAGAACACCTCCAGCACTACTTCACAAAGACTGGTATCGCTGCAAAGTCAAAGTACGTGGCCTCTTCTGTATTCCAGGCCTCGCCGCTCAACTCTCCCGAAAGCCCCTCAAAGAGGCTGAACAGTCAGCTCGTGCCTGCAATAGGGGGTTTAGCCAGCCTGAAAACGTCGAAACCATCTTTGGGAGGCATCATGGACTTTGAACTTCCACCATCACCTGCAGTTCCCGAGATACGCCAGCCAGCATTTACCCCCTACGTCAGGACTTACGAGACAGATCCAGAGGCATTCCTTCCTGGCGTCGTCGAGGACCTCACTGCAGTCGCTCATACCTGGGGTATACATAACACGCGCGGTCCCTTTCTGCATCCCAATCCTCCGGCACCGACTTCTCGCGTAATCGATGTTCTCGACACCCTCAAGACGACTACGCGTGCTATTCGCTCCGTCCGGAATTATGTCATCGCGCTTCCTGATGAGTCCGCAGGCACACTTCGCACACAATACAGGAACAAGGTAGCCGGGAGCACTCCCGTTCCCAAACGCAACTTGGCTCAGTCAAAGTCCCAGCTCGATCCCTTATCCTTGATCCGCAAGTCCGCATTGGAAGTACTCGCTGCGCTCCGCGAACTCGAAGAACACTCCAGGATACCATTATCCGATGAAGCTTATGATGCTCAAAGCGATCGTTGTTCATCGCAAGACCAACGTTTACAATCTCGTAACGCTTCGCCAGCGGTCATGTCGGACGATGAGTTGGACCTTCCACATGTCGACCCTGACATGTCAATTTCATTCGTACACGTACAAGGTCGTAATGAATCGGTACCGGTCTGGGAAGACGAGAATGACTTCGATGTGCGCAGCCTCAGCGAAGAAGAGCGAGACAAGCGAGAGCATTGGGATGATCGGCTAGTACTTGGCGGCGGATGGCTGTATAAACAGGATATCGGGCTGTCCGACCTTGGAAAGGAGCAAGAAGTGGTCAGGCGATACGTAGACCTCGTCGACGACGTGTTATTTGGAGGCACCAAGGATGGAAAACGCGGTTGGGAGCGGGAGGGTGAGAAGAGTGCGAAAAGGTCGAGGGAAGGTCGAGGGCAGAACCGCCGAGTCAGTACAGGCGATGTGTTCACCTTCCGATCTCTCCAAGAGGCATCACATTCAATGCGACGCGTCGTCTCTACATCTGGTATCCTCGACTCGGTACGCAACATGTCACTGTCGGAGGAGCCAGAAGACACGGAGGTACCCTCGGAAGCCGAAGGTGTAGACGAAGAGGATCTTCCCCATTGGGCCAAGCGCTCGTTGTTTGCAGACGATCCCGTCGGTCAGTAGACGGAGGGGAAAGGATACACAACTTTCTAATGCTTGTCTTGCAGGTCGCGCATATGCCCTCTTGTTAGCCCTCCTTCCAGAGAATCTTTGTTCGCTACTTCCGCCCCCGTCCGACAGAACTGCATTCTTCAGTGCGCTCACATCTGGCCAATGTCTCTGCACAGCCTACAACACTGGGGTACGTCGATCCCGCAAACCATGGGGTTTCATCAGTGTGGACTCCATACATGACATCGCCTCTCTCGAGCAATCTGTGGATGGCGCGGATGGTGACGAGAAAGCTAAAACAGTATGGACTTTCCGAAGAATAGACAACCTGCGGCTATGGGCCGGGTACGTGTGGGTCACCGAGACTGAATCGTTCGCTAACTTGTGCATTTCCCGTAGTGCACTCAAGCTTCGTTACCTTCTTCCTCTCGTCGTCGCTTCTGCACCCGGTCGACCAGACCATATCCCTCGCACTGCTTCCCCAGCGCGTACATATTCACGCGGCGCATCTCCTGCGCGTTCTCCCTCTGGTCACGGACCCTACACTTTTCCAGATGTGTCTTCACCCTCGCCAATGAAGATCCGCTCCGGTGCGACTGAGCCTTCTCTGTTTTTTGACCCCCGTCTCGTCGCAAGGAAAGACGATGGTTGGGAAATAATGCTCGAAACTGTTACATTGCGATGGGTCAATGCAGTCGCAGAAGAAGCGCGAGGCGAAAGTCCACGGTGAATGCATACCAGGGCAAGACGCCAAAATCGTTTCGGTTCCTCGCTCGTGTGCAGAGTGTGATATACCGCGTTGTTCGCTTCCTTCTATGAATGTTGCTATTTTGTGGGTTTCGTGAGTGTTACTCTACCTTATACTCTATTCCGTGTTATGTGCGTTCATCGTATCCCCCTTCTGTATTTTTTTTTTTTTTTTTTTCGTTTCGGATCCTGCAACTCGCATCCGTTCTAGTCCATACCCTATGCTCTCTTCCATTTATGTATCGTAGACCACTTTTACCCTAGAACCCTACTTGATATCGAGGCACGCATATGATACGCGTGGTTCTACGTTCCGCATCCCGATATTCTACAACCCCGTCACGTACAGTACATACCACAAGCAAAGTATCCATGTACATCTCTTAATATTTTGAAAAAGAAATCTGATGAGTCAATCCGTGACAAAGACAGACAGGCATTATCACAACAACATGAGTTACATAACCCCCAACGATAGTTGTACTTGTCATGTATGATAATTTTCAATCCGTGTTCCGTACTCCATACTCTCTGCACGGGATAGGACAAGACATGCGATCGCCACGTCCTGGAGCCCAATCCCTACGGACTTGAATATAGTCACCCCATCCGGCTCTCTCAAGTTCTGCGGTAGTTCAATGGGTACAAATCGCCCACCCTCGCCCTTTTCCACCAAGTCACCAAGCTCGATCAAACTCTGATGCGGATCTATTGCTTTTCCGGCAGCGATAAGTTCCCCAGCTTCGATAGCGCAGGCATCTCGGGAGTCCACTGCGACCTTCCATGCCCGATTGATGAGTTCTGAATCGACCTCGTGCATGTGCGGAGTGAAGCTCCCCACTAGGTTCAAATGTGTTCCAGGCGAGACCCATTCTGATGGGAAGAGTGGTTTCTCGGATGATGTAGCCGTACATATCACATCTGCGTTTCGCACCGCATCCTTCAAGCGATTGTCGTTCAAGGTCAGCGTATTGAATGCGACGGAGGGGTGTGATTGGCGGAGAGACGATGCGAGCTCGTGTAGACGGGGATTGTCCGTGCGGTTGACGATGATACAAGATTCGAATGACGGAAACGCGCGGAGATGAAGATCGACGTGGGCTTTGATTTGTTTTCCGGCACCGAATGCAACCAAGGTCTTTGGTGGCTTGGCGATGAGGAGACGAGTTGCGAGGACAGATCCTGCCACTGGTCAGTCGCATTGTCCATCTATGGTCGGGAAAATGAATCGCACCAGCAGCAGTCCGGAGGGCCGTCATAGCGGTTGCATTCATGATCGCCTTGACACTGCCAGTGACTTCATCTAGAACGAGGGTGGATGCAGGTAACCCTTGTTGAGTTCCCGCGAAAGAGGGAATAGACACGACTTTTATGGTTGTTCCGAGGTCTGGTACACGAGACGGCATGAAGAGTGCTGTGTGTCGGGCCATAGATATGGATGTTCTGTGCGGGGACGCATAATCTGAGCTGGAAGAGAGCCTGTGAAAGACAGATGCCATGAGTGTCTCCAGATCGTTTGGTTCCAGCTCTGATATCACTTTTTCGACATCTTGGGCGGAGAGAACGAGAATCGACATGATGATGAGAAGGACGAGCACTCACCAGTCACGGTATTACCTAAAGCAGATAACTGGTGAGGTACTCCTTCAGTACTATTCCGAGTCAAGTTGGCAAGTTCTTAAGCGTCCAAGTTGTTTTCTTCTACTGGCAGCCGCTGCGTAGCGCTTGGCAGCAGGACTTCGGAACAGTCTGGTTACAGATACGATATTTACGCCAGGGATCAAAGTTGCTACCTGGGCCTGAGTTGCCAGTCACGAAGTCCTAGACTTCTAGTCACTGCTGCGGCCGCCGGTGCCAAGGGGATGTCTTCACTAAGTATCTTTAAGAACGACTCGTTCATCCACGCAACAAATCACACCAGCTTCCACGTCTTCCTGATTCAGATGGAGCCAGAAACCGGGGCATATCGCACCCGTGTGGTCGCCACGTTCTTCATTTTCCTGGTTTCCCTCTTCGGTAAAGCGCAGGTGATCGTAATAATATCGACCCAGTGACTGACTTCCACATGCCAGCCGTCTCTCTCCCAACCCTTTCGAGACGCACTTCGTTTCTTCGCATACCCCGAATCATATTTTTCGTCGGGAAGCATTTCGGAACAGGTTCGTTTCCCATGCAGGATACTTTTGCAAGTATCTGACTGATCGCGTATCAACAAGGTGTCATCCTATCCACAGCATTTGTACATCTCCTGCAGGACTCGTTTGAGGCGCTTAGAAGCCCCTCAGTTCTTGCTCGCTGGAAAATAGGCAATTATGTCGGCCTCATCGTGTTCGTGTGTTGTTCGTTCATCTCTGCCGCGAAAAATACTCATCATCTTGCTAGATTGTGCTCCCTGTTGGCCATATTTGTTATAGAATGCAAGTGTTCTCTCTGCCTTCTCTCTCGCACCCAATCACGGGACACTTGTAGATGTATCGACCTCATTTGTCTACCAACTGCAATCATACAACTCACCATCTACATCCATCGCACCGACTCCCAGAAATGGATCCCCCCCGGATGTAGAGCGCCCATCGGCTACGCCCAAACTCACCAATTCACAGCACCCGAATCCAGAACGAACACCCCTTATAGGGGAAACAGATTCTCACTACACCACGAGCGATGTTCATCATAACCCAGACCCCTCGTATGGTGCTGTTCTGCATCATGGTCACACACACCATCCTTTGGACGATGATGCATCCGCGTTTTTCGAGGGTCACCACAGGCACGAATCAAGAGGGTTACACCAGTCGCATCACGAGCGCAGTCGACCTCACACTATGTATGGTTCAGAGAGCGGTGTGGATCACGTAACCGACAGTGAACCTTGCCATCATGGACGCTGCAATGGGTTTGAGGATACAGAAGGTATCACAGATACATTTGAACATCACCATCACCACTATCATGGACGCGAAGACAAGGTCAAAATTGGAAAAAATAGGCAGATCGTTGGCATACTTGTGAGACTTGGCCGTCGACTCGCCGACCTGCTAACCACTCACGTCGGGCCAAGGTATTACAATTAGGCATCATGATCCACTCATTGATTATAGGTCTCACCCTATCGATAACGTCGGGTCCAGACTTTGGTAATGTCATTGTTGACCTTTTGACCAGTCTGATACTAACAGGATGGTTAAATACAGCAACCCTGTTGATCGCTGTGATATTCCACCAGCTCTTTGAAGGACTCTCCTTGGGCATCAGAATAGCCTCTCTACCTTCATCTCAGGAGCATGAATTTCGATATCTTAGCATCCTTAAACCCGTTCTTGCATGTCTCTTTGCCATTACCACCCCCGCTGGAATTCTCATCGGGATACTCCTCTTCGAGCACAACGACGACATGGGTACGTCCCAAATCTAATTACTCTATTCTAGGTTCCGAATCGAGCTAATGAATTCATACTCTCAGCACATCTACGTCTTACTCAAGGAATCATGTCTGCCATCTCGTCAGGCATGCTAATCTATGCTGCATGCGTCGAGATGCTCGCCGGCGATTTCGTGATGGATCCGATCTTATGGCGTAGCGGTGTAGGAAAACAGACTCTTGCACTGTTCAGTTTGGCGGCCGGCGTCATTTCCATGGCTTTGGTTGGGTCATAATTCTTGTTGGTGTGTGGCTCTCGCGTTTCCATGTACCCCATGCAGTATAGCTAGTAGTCTGGAATCTTAATTGTCGTGATCCCGGCTTTTGATCACGACGTTGCCTCAGGGGTGGACCGAGCCAGGGCCCATCAACCATTGATTATGCGTGACACGAAGGGATACAGACGCGCAGTAAGACTACCGTACTGAGAGAGAACAACGGAAATAAGTAAAGAAAGATGAAAAGGAAACACCAGAAAGTTGGATGAGAACCAAGAAACTACGGCCGCTCATTTCCCACCAAACTCAAACAAACCTTTGTTCTCTATTAGTACAACCAAGAGGAATATAGAGTGAGGAAACAGGAGAGCACAAAAAAGACAAGGCACGTTAGGCTGACTGAAAAGCCCGAGTAACCGATCAGTCAACCCGTGCGCGTAAGGTCGAGCAAGTTGCCCGTGCGCGCGTGGGATGCAGCGGTAGTGGATAATCCCTCCGAGGACGCGGATGGGCGGGGCTTCTTACGTTTCGCGGGTCCTTCGGGCGGGCGGGGCTCCTCAGGCTTGGCAGGCGTGGGCGTGATGGGCTCCTTGACGATCCGCGGCTTGGCAGGTAACAGAGAGCGCTCTTCCCGCATCGAGTCAAAAGTCGCTGGCACGCCCTCGTCGTCGTCGCTGCTCCGAGTGCGCTTTTTGCTTCTTCCGTTGGAGGGAGAAGGCGGCGTTGATGGTGAGGTGGAGGTACCTTCAGGCTCTGCACTCGAAGAAAACTGGAAAACTTGGGAAGACGGCGGAAGGGAAGAGGAAGACATGCCGGTGAGGAGTGAAGGCGACCTTGCGGTGCTGAGATGTTCCGCAGGCAAAACTCGCCCGAATGGGTCGGTTTGCATTGACATCGACAGCTGGCGCTGCCGGACGATGATATCGCCCGGGCCGCGAGAAGGAGTAGGAAGATGGGATGGTTGAGATCGATCGGGCCAGCGAGGGCTGGGTGAAACCGCTGGCACTCCTGGTTGCTCGGGACCACGGCCATAGACGTGCGTGATCTCGCGCCAATCGATGTCCTCGAGTGGTCCTCTGAAAGCACCTTCTCGACGCAATGGTTTGGTGCGCCTAAAGTCGATAATGACATCCCCCTTCTCGTCACGGATGGTCGACTGATAGCCTGGACTGTCAGGGGGATGGATTGTGACAGTTCGCGGGCCTCCGGGAAATGATACGACAGCGACCCGGGAAGGGGCTGCACGCGGGGTAGGGTCGGCGGGAGATAGTAATGGGGCTACCCAAATGTGCGGCAAGGTAGACACGCTGCTTCTGTCTGCGGGCGATGGCAAACCAGCTCCGCAAAGGTGCGGCGCGGTGTACGCGCTGACGGGATCGGCAGGAGAGGGCAATGGGTCTGCACAAGGGTGCGGTGCGGTGGCTTTCATCTCTTCCACAGCAGCGAGAATCTTGACATGTCTCTTCTGATATTCCGTCAGCAACCCACTCGCTTCCGTGCGGGCGACGATGCGAATAGTATCTTCGTTGAGAACCTTGGCCTGGAGCTGAAAGTCAGCGAGTTGCGCCTCGCATTTTGTGACCTTCTCTTGGAGTGACCCAAGTTGTAGGAGTAGTTTTCTGTGTGAGGAACATCAATTGACGCCAGATATGGCTAATGAAGCGACATACGCGATGAGGTCGTTCGTATGGGTAGGCTCTTCCGGTAGGCGTCCGCTGTCGAGCCTAGCTGTGGCAGCATCGACCGCGGTCAGGGCGGTATTCAAGTCGGCGATCCGCCCATTCTGCATACCTTCCTTGAGATTCCGGAAGAGCAAGAGTGCGGCGTCGTCCGTGAGCGCACTCGCGCTAGTCATGGCGATGAGTAGAAGTAGATGAGTATTTGGGTGAAGATGGGGTCGATTTGGGTGAAAATGGGGTCGATGGGTGAAGAATAATTATGGGCACTGTGGAGTGTCAGTGATCCTTATAAGCATCATGATCCGTGACACCTCAGCCCATTGCTGTACCAAAGCGGGAGAGACGCTTGGACGTGGCAGGATGGTCGCTTGGACGGGCCAGCGCTTGGACAGTGGTTTCATAATCAGCAGCATTAATGTGCTTCGTCTCACCTCGGGAATAATTGGGCTGCATTTGGGATGGGTCCAGGGTAGAGAACGGTTACGGGGAGGCTGGCGCATGAGTTCGGGAAGGTATCATGGCAGCTGCCGAGTCGAAGTTGGTCTTGCTTTGATCATCTCGTGTCCAAGCGAGATTGGCTATTACCGATAAGTTCTGACAGTTCTCCGGGGATGTCCTAGTGTGTCCAAGCAGGTCCAGGTGTACCCAAGATGGTGTCCCAATCCCGAAGAGGCCAAGCTGTCAAGAAGATCATGTCCTGCCTCGTCGCTCAGCTCCCATCGCTGTCCGACTTGGATCACTGCAGCAATTCAAGTTGTATGGCCAGTGCAGGGCCATGCCTCCACTCCGAGTCCGAGTCGCACAACCAGTGGTCAAAGCGAGCCTAATTGTTCTCTCCAGCCATTGATTCCATTGTCGGGTCCAAGCGTCGAGTCCAAGCGTCATCTCGTGCTAGTAGTACGCGCATGGCATACACATTCGTCTTCTACTGGGCAGTGGGGACGCGTCCAACGAACGTTCGAACGATATCCGCTTGAGGGACGCTGGATAACCCAATCAGAAGATTACCACATGGCCGCAAAAACTTGAAGCATGGCCTCCTCAATACTCGGGGATTTATATTGATCGATCGATCGTTGATGTGACGGACGGTCAGGCCTTCAAGCTTGAGGGATGGTCCAGGCTGTCCAGCGCACGAAAGAAGGATGAAAGAAAGCAAAGAACCTGCAAAATCTCAGGCCCATATCTTGCGCGTGAACTCGGTCGTACTGGTACAGTACGCGAAGCTCATGATTGATATCATAACGTGTATTCGCCCGCTACTCCCCCACTCAAGGCGCCTAGCTTCATGTCGCCTGACACGACAGAACTGCACCGGCGAGGCAGGGGGTTTGTTTCCAGCCTTGCATGCCAGATTTTTGTGACAGATCAACAACGAAGACACTGTATGGGCGGCCTTTCTAACATATGTAGGTCGCGAGTGTTATCAGCCAACGTGCAGATTTGAATTCCATCTCGAGTGGTATCTCCGATGCCAACAACCTTTGATCAATTGACTGATATTTCATGGCCTAGCAAAGAGGGCTTTGGCATCAGTGGGCAGTCAGTGAGGGCAGTGCGAATGGTGAGTCATCGTGTCGCATCTGGATACTCGGGAACTGCCGCCAACGGCGGCAGAGACCTTGCTTGTTCAGAAAATCTCATAGTGACATTTACGTATTACAAATAGTGAACTGCAAGGAGATGGGAAGGGCACGAGGTGTGCTCGAGAGCTACGATCATAGATTGTACAGTATTATTGAGGAGTGATGTCGTTAAGCAGTAGTGAGTTGAAAATCGAGAACTCACTGTCTAGTTGGCTGGCAAGTGAACATGAGATAGCAGCGACGAAGTGTTGGTGTGTGACGCACATTTGGATGACATCTCGCAGTTGAGGGACGTCACGATCTCTGTTTCGGACATGAGTTCGAGAGGTGACGGGATGACATACAGTGACGATGTACTGTTTTCTAGGTT
>JBBPLZ010000148.1:0-19048 GCA_038090055.1 Hemileccinum hortonii | reverse complement strand
ACAAGGGACAGTAAAGTTTGGAGGAGGTTCTTTGATGGTTTGGGGATGCATGGGCTGGAATGGAGTGGGAATCCTTGCAGAGGTGGAAGGAAGGATGAATACTGAGCAGTATATCTCCATTTTGGAGAATAATCTGCTTCCTACTATCGAAAATTCTGGGATTCCTGAAGAGAGCATTATCTTTCAACAAGATAATGATCCCAAGCATACCTCTAAAAGGGCCCAGGAGTGGCTGAAATCTCATGGTATCAAGATCCTTGATTGGCCAGCACAATCTCCAGACCTTAGTCCTATTAAACATCTCCAGCAAATCCTCAAAAAGAAGCTCAATAGCTATGCAACACCAGCAAGAGAGATTTGGAAGCTTTGGGAAAGGATCAATGTGGAATGGGGCAAGATAGAGGTTGAGGAATGTCAAAGATTGATAGAAAGCATGCCTAGAAGACTAGAGGTAGTGATAAAGGCAAAAGGAGGGCATACAAAGTACTAAAATTACAGAGTAGAAATGTTGCTCAAATAATGTTCCAATGACATGTCATTTTGAAATTGTTATATCTCAGTGGTATGACAGCCAAACCACATGTCTAAGGGCTCATGTTCAGGGCAGGAGTTAGAGCTATTGATGTCCCTGCAAGGGTCAGAGCTGATATATTTTAGTTCTCTTGCAAATATGAAGTCTTTCTAAAATGGCCTAATATTGGGACACTTATTTGAGCCACTGTAAAATTACTGTGAGCTTCACACAAAGTCCAGCAACAACTACTGGTCTTGAAGGGAAAGTACCAAAAAGCCAGCTGAGCCTTCAAGAAGATGTCTCTAGAACATCTGGATGCTATGCAAGTTGACCAACAAATTTGTATCTTCCCTCCATGCAGTCCTTCTCCCTGCACACAATACTATCCTCCACGTGGTGCCCCATTTGCATCACCACACCAACAATTTACCACAGTTGGACTACAACCTGGTTGTGGCACACTCATGGACATTGGGGCTGTACAGCCTCAATATCAAGACACCCGCATATATTTCAGCTGTGGCAAAGCCAGACACATCTGAAGAAACTACCCTGACAATCAGTCTTGGCAGCAAAGAAACACTTTCCCTTCTGATAGAAACTAAAAGAAAGGACAGGAATGCCCAATGCTCAGCTGCTGCCTAAGTGGGTGAAAATGATTGAGGTGCTTAAAAGTGGAGTGAGAATATATATACTATGGGCAGAGGTGCACTTGTATTATGTCATCTGTAATGGAGTGTGATGACGGATGTGGTAACAAATGAGAGCTAAAAGTGTAAGCAATTAAATAGTTATATACTTAAATCACTTCCAGTGTTTCTGATCTTTCTGAGTCCGGAAGAGTGCAGGAAAAGCTCAGAAGTGGTTCTGGATGTTCTAAAGATGCTTCCAGTTCAGAAGGCTCAGAAGAGTGCAGGAAAATTCTGGAAAGAGTTCCGGAATATCGGAATGTTTGGAACTTGTTCATGGTTGAATACCGTCACCTTCCTACCAGTTGTATAATCTCTACACTGGTATGATGACCCCTGCTCTGGAAACCACAACTTCCCAAGTCCGCAAGGTCCCCTTTGCTCTCACCACCACCATCACAGAAGTCTCCCACCATCAGTTGTGGATGGAAGAAGAAGTGGAAGTGTGCTGGTGTGACTGCATTCAAACAGAGATTCAGCAGCAAGCTGCCACTGGTCTCATCCAAGCTAGCAGTTTGGAAAAGGGAAAAGGCAGAGACACGTGATTCATGGAGGTGATCACATGGTAGGACCTTTATACAATAGTTTCTCCCCCCTCTCTGCTTTGATAGACATTGAGGATGATTATGATACTGACTCTTTGAACAATGAAGTAATGGATCTAGGTCTAATGGACTGTATGGATGCTGACTTCCCCATCATGTCAATTTCCTCTGTTTTTTTTTGTAATTTGTTCTCTTCTTATGAAAGGATGTCTCAATTGAGCATGGCACTGGAAGTAAATCAAAGTGTGTGTGATTTCCTTATAAATGAAAAAAGAAAAAATCTCTCTATTTATAAATCCTCCATGGCTCCCAGTTTCACTTTCGCTCACATTTGAACCTCTTCATCTGGTACACTGGCACTAGGGGGTGAGATGTCATTATTTTGTTCAATTCTCTTTAAATGGCATGGAGACTGGCGAAAGACCATTGTCAAATGTCTTCTCGACTCTAGAGCTTTTCAAACCTTTGCTGACAAGCATTGGATAGAAGCCCAAGGACTTACTTTACATGCTTTGGACCAACCCATTCATGTAAACAATGTGGATGGTACTTCTTCTTGTCATGGAGCTCTAATGCACTACATTACATTCATCATTAATTATGATGGACATTACAAAGGAGTGGACACAATAGTTGCCACCCTGGGAACTCATGATATTATCCTAGGATATGATTGGTTGTATTGACACAACCCTGAGGTTGACTGGATCAACCAGACTATTACCTTTTCGCAATGCATGGGCTACTGCAATCACTTAACACAAAACCAAATTCCCATGAAATGTTCCTACTTCCCTCCACATCATTGAAGAAGATGTCAAAGACAAAGTACCCCTCACCTACCACAACTTTCTGGATGTCTTTTCAAAAAACAAGTCTCAAAGAATGCCCAAACAAAAGCCATGGGATCATGCCATAAATCTCAAAGACAACTTCATCCCCCAAAAAGGACGAGTTATCCCTTTATCTGATGCAGAGATGGAAGAAGTTCACAACTTCATGGACAGTGAACTCAAGAATGGTTACATTTGTCCATCCAAATCACCTCAAACAGCCCTAATGTTCTTTATCCTCAAGAAGACTGGTGAACAACAACTTGTTATGGACTACCATTATTTAAACGAGGGAACTGTCAAAAACAGTTACCCTCTTTCTCTCATTCCTGCTCTCATTGACCATCTTAAAGGAACTGACAAGTTCACCACCTTAGATCTTCGGTGGGAGTACAATAATGTATGAATAAAAGAAGGTGATAAATGGAAAGCTGCATTTGTTACACCTATTGGCACATACAAACTGGTGGTAATGTATTTCGGGATGACCAACAGTCCTTCCACATTCCAACAAATGATGAACAACATATTTAATGATATGTATGTGATGCTGATAGTCTATCTAGATGACATGATGATCTTCACCAAAAATCAAGACGATGCCGCACATAAGGCAATTGTCAAAGAAGTTTTACTAAAGCTACACAAAAATGACCTTTTTGCAAAGCCAGAAAATTGCATTTTCTCCACTGACAAAGTAGACTTCCTAGGAATGACTGTCTCCAAGGAAGGTGTAGAAATGCAACACAAAAAAGTTGAAGCAGTCCTGGATTGGCTGGCTCCAACCAAACTTAAACAACTCCAGGCGTTCCTGGGGTTTTGTAATTACTACCAAAGATTCATTGATGGTTTTGGACAGATCACTCACCTCCTGAATGACCTCACCAAAAAGGATACTCCCTGGTCATAGGGTGAGGCACAGCAAAAATCTTTCAAAACTTCAAAAAGAAAATTCATGGAAGCCTTACTTTGGCACACCCCAATGCTATGAAGGAGATGTGGATGGAAATTGATGTTAGTGACATTGCCATGGGAGCTGTGCTCTCCATTAAATCAGATGATGGTAAATAGAGGCCTTGTGCCTTGTCTCATCTCTTCTCTTCTGCTGAGCAGAATTATCCTATTTATGATAAAGAATTGCTAGCCATCATACATGCTCTTGAAGAGTGGCATCATTATCTAATCGGGGGGACTAACTTCAAGATGTGGATGGATCACAAGAATCTCGAATACTAAAAGAAGCCGCAAATGCTCTCCAGTCAACAAGCCCACTGGCATGAACTCCTGCAAGAGTTCAATTACACATTAATTTATAAACCAAGTACCAGTAATGGCAGGGTGGATGCCTTATCTCGCTGACTTGATCATAGTGATGCAGTAGAAAATCACAATGAGAACATCACCGTCCTGCCAAAAGAACTATTTATTAACTCCTCATCTCTATGCTTACTGTTGTTGGCCTTGAACTATATTAAACGACGAGAGCTTTAAACCACAGGCTCAAGGAGTTGATAGAAAACGAGAAGTTGGCAGTGATGAGTGTGATAGACAAGAGATATGGTGAAGATGATATTTGTGGCGGGGGTGGGAATGACAACGGTAACGAGGTGTAACATAAAAGTGGTCCCTTGGCAGAGGACTAGGCTGGCAGTGAAGAGAAGAGTGGTATTCAGGTGTACAATGTCCCTATGAGGAAGGAAGGAATACAAGTGAACAGGACTGGGGAAATTATGAAGAGCTAGGTAGGGTTTATATGGATAGAGATGACTTTAAGGTAAGCATGGGAGATAGAATGTTATGGAACATGATGGAAGGTCATAGAATAAAGGAAGCACGAACGTGAGAGAAGAAAGGTGTCCATGAGGCATGACATCATAGTGATGTCATGGTCTAGGCCTCAGGTCAGGTGCACTGGTCATACGATCATGGAAAAGGAACTAATGGTAAATGGTGCTCAGGAATCATAGGATATGAGTGAAGTGTAAAGTAGAGAAAAAGTGAAAAGTGTACGATATTGGACATGAACTATAACATTACCCCCCATTCACTAGATTCAAGGTCCAATCTTGAGTCTGTGAATTCGGTATAGGAGGATCCAAAGGGTTGGAAGAGGGAGAGGAAGTTGGTCTCAGAGATGGAGTGAATAGGTTGAGGAGCATTGGGATGAGACCGATGGAAATCAGTGATGGCATCCTGCATGTGTTTTAAGTTAATGGCCGGTTCCCAAGTATGATCGACTTCATCCCAACTTTTCCAGTGGATGAGATATTGAAGTTTCCCATGGTGGAGACGAGAGGCAGCAATAAAGTCAATTTCATATTCCTTGTGCCAATCTTCAGTCATGGTAATGGCATCAGGTTTAAATATGGGTTGACCAGCCAACAGGGCTTTATATGGTTTTATGTGGGAAATATTGACGGTGAGATGGATGGAGACATGGGAAGGGAGATGAAGGGTGACAGCATTAGGGAGGAGAGCAGTGATATGATATGGGCTGATGAACTTTTGTGTTAATTTACATGCAAGGTACGGAAGGGAGAGATGCTCAGTGGAGAGCCACATGAGATCACCGATAGAATAGGACAGTGCGTCAGAGCATTTGGATTCTTGTATGTGGGACATCTGATCCTGGATTTTCTGTAAAATGGCAAAGATTTCATCATGATCCTGTCCATAGCGTTAGCAAATGACCCCCCAGGGGTGGTAGAAGATGATGGTTCAACCCCAAGACGAGGTTGATAATTACAAGTGACAGAAAAGGGGGAAGTGCCAGTTGCGGTGGTAAGGGAGGCATTGTGGATGAATTGTGCCATTTTGAGATGGGATGCCCATGAATCCTGCTTCTTTGCAACATATGCTCGAAGATAGGCTAGAATCTCGCAATTGACGCATTCTGTTTGACCATTGGTCTGGGGGTGGTAGGTGGTAGAAAGCTTTTGAGAAATCCCCAAGACCTTGCACAACTCCTTTGTGAACTCCAAGACAAACTGTGGGCCTCGGTCCAACACTATGGAGGAAGGAAGTCGGTGAGAACACCATACATGGTCTCTAAATAAAATGGCTAAGTCTGCAGAAGAGGTAGTTTTGTGGCAAGGAAAAAGAATGATTTCTTTGGAAAAACAATTGACAACGATGCTGATAGCATCGTACCTATTAGAAGTGGGAAAACTTGTGATGAAATCAACAGAGATATCTATCCAAGAATGAGGGGGAGTAGGAAGTGGCATGAGTTTTCCTGCTGGTGGCTTTGATGATTCATTTGTGAGGGAGCATACCTGGCAATGATCTATGTAATTTGCAATGTCTTTAGTGGCTCCTGGCCATCAATAAACTTTTTTAAGAGAGAAGATGGTATGGTCACAGCCTGGATGACCGGACACAGGGGAATCATGGAAGAGAGAGATAAGTTTGTTATGAAAAGAAGGGGGCACAAAAACGATGCCATTTGAAAAAAGTTTTTCATCTGCATAATATTCATACTCATTGATTGCATCAACGTCCATTTTGGCTGATTCAAAACATAATGTAGTGTCAAATTCGGAGTTAGGGTAGTAGAAAAGATGGCTTGCACTCCAGTGGAGCCAAAACCTTTATTGTTACATTTGGACTCGTCAAGAGTCTTAGTTTCTGTGAGTGTTGGATTTTCTATTTTTTTGACAATTAGTTGAGCAATGTGATCGCCGTTAGATATGTGGAAAGGAAGAGAGGAATAGTTGAAGAGAATTATGCCTATTTATCCCCTATAATCGGCATCAATGATTTTGGCCATGATGTTGATTTTATGTTTGAAGGTGAGGCCTGAACGAGGTGCAATTCTCCCATATGTGCCGATAGGGAGTTGGATCTTGACATGGGTGGGGATAAGGCATTGGTCATGGGCGGGGATGTCAAGATTGGAGGTGGAGTAAAGGTCGAATCTGGCCATCGCATCAGAGCCCTTGGTAGGGATGTATGCATCCTTGGAGGTGAGCATGACTGGGATAGATAAGTTAGTGGTTTGGATAATTGTAGAAGGAAAGATGGTGATGTTTTTGTTGAGGTTGTCAATGGCGTCACCATGGTCAGGGCGGCAGGAGAGGGCATCGGTGTGGCTGTTGGTGGAACCGGGTTTGTAAATAAGGGTATAGTTGAATTCTTGGAGTAGCTTGTGCCAGCGAGTTTGGTGATCAGAGAGGGTTTGTGGTTTTTTCCAGTATTCGAGATTTTTGTGATCTGTCCAGATTTCGAAGTTAGCTTTTCCAATAAGATAGTGATGCCACTCCTCCAGAGCATGTATGATAGCAAGTAGTTCTTTGTCATAAACTGGGTAATTCTTCTCTGCTGGGAACAGAGAGTGAGAAAGAAAAGTGCAAGAGCACCATAACTTATCCTCCCCTAGGATCAATAAAACAGCCCCAGTGGTGATGTCACTTGCATCTGTTTCAACATGCATATCTTTACTTGAGTCAGGGAAAGCGAGGAGAGGTGTGGTTGTGAATTGTTTTTTGAGTGTATCAAATGCGATTTGTTGGCCCTCTCTCCATACATATGAAACACCCTTTTTGGTGAGATCATTAAGGGGGCATGTGATCTGTCTAAAACCATTAATAAAGTGACAGTAATAATTACAGAGTCCAAGAAATGATTGGAGTTGTTTTAATTTTGTGGGAGTCAGCCAGTCAAGAATAGTG
This sequence comes from Hemileccinum hortonii, assembly GCA_038090055.1. Lineage (NCBI taxonomy): Eukaryota > Fungi > Basidiomycota > Agaricomycetes > Boletales > Boletaceae > Hemileccinum > Hemileccinum hortonii. The sequence continues at coordinate 11,797 of JBBPLZ010000148.1, read as the reverse complement.
TCAACTTTTTTGGATTGCATGCCAACCCCATTTTTTGATACTATCATGCCTAGGAAGTCAACTTCATTAGCATTAAATACACACTTTTCTGGTTTGGCATAGAGGTCATTGTCGCACAAGCACTGCAAGACCTCCATAATGACGGCAGAATGATTGTTGTTAGACTTTCTCTTAGTAAAGATACACATGTCATCCAAGTAGACAATAATGACAACATACATGTCATTGAAGATGTCATTCATCATCTGCTGGAATGTTGGCAGAGAGTTAGTCATGCCAAAATACATTACAATGGGCTCATAGGCCCCAAGTGGAGTAATGAAGGCGGCTTTCCATTCATCACCCTCTTTAATATGAATATTGTTGTACCCCCATCACAGATTGAGGCAAGTGAATTTGTCAGCACTTTTGAGGCAGTCAACTAGAAAAGAAATGAGTGGAAGGGGATAAGAATTTTTTATTGTACTCTTGTTGAGATAGCAGTAAACTATAATGAGGCATTTTTCTCCAGTTTTCTTGGGAATAAAAAATACAGGTGCAGTTTGAGGGGATTTAGAGGGCCAAATATAGCCCTTTTCTTGTTCACTAGAAATAAAGTTATGAACTTCTTCAAGTTCAGCATCAGAGAGTGGAATGACTTGTTCCCCTTTGGGAATGAAGTCGGGTTTAAGGTCGATAGCATGGTCCCAGGGTTTGCATATGGGCATGTGTTTCGATTCTTCCTTGCTAAATACATTGAGGAAGGTGTGGTATTGTTTGGGAACCTTATCGGCGAGTCCCTCTTTGATAGAACAGATATTGACATTCCAGATGTTTTTGATAAGCTGTGGGGTTGGAACTGGTTGGTCATCAGACACAAATGTTCCAGTCGCATCTGGTTGAAGATTTTGCTGATTAATATGGCTGTTTCCTTCCACTTGGTTAGGGTATTGTCAATGGCTGGTTCACAGAGTGATATTTGGGCATAGATTTTGTTGCAAGACCAAATGTCTGCCACACTGAACTCAACAAAACGGCGAGAACGACGAAGACGAATGAAGAAACGACGAGGAAGGTTTCCTTTACAAGGGAAGCCTACAAACGACTGGCGAGATGAGAGACGAGCGGTACTCAGGTAGTTTCAGCAGGGGACAGAGTCCAGTGCCAATAACAAAGTGAATAAGACTGGGGAGTCCAGTTGTCTACCTAGGGTTTATATACATGATGGTAGTTTAGGGCAAGTGCGGGAGTATGGAACTATCCATCAGAAAGAGAAGCGTAGTGTGAGAGGAAACCCTAAGTGACATGTGAAAGTGAAAGTCTAGACCAGCGGTAATTAAAAGGAAGAAAAGAAGCTAGACATGAGGCAGTGACATCATAGGAGTCTAGGCTTCGAGTCTAGACCTAATCATGTGACACTATCCCACAGTCACGTGCTACTGGTCACGTGACTCCCAAAAGATAGGGGTTTAAGAAGTACAGGTTGCGGTTGGATCTGTCCCAATCCGGGAGGGAGATCGGTTAGGACCATAACATTACCCCCCACTTTCTAAGACTCGTAATCTATTCGAGACGCATGAAAGTTCGCATAAGATGGTCCGTAGTCCGTGAACAGGTGATTAAAGTCCGAAAACGCCAGGTTTCGAATCGGGCGGGGTGCGTTAGGGTGGGAAGAATGGAACTCTGCTATGGTGTCTTTGGCGTGCACCAAGTTTGCTACTGGTTCCCATGTCCTATCTTCCTCATCCCAACCCTTCCAGTGTACTAAATATTGTAGTCCGCGTCCTTTTACTCTAGAAGCTGCGATATAGTCCACTTCATATTCCTCATGTCTATCCTCCGTAACCGTTATGGGGTCTGGTCGTACAGTGGGTTGGTTAGGGAGGGTGTCTCGGTAGCGTTTGACACGCGAGACATTAACTATGGGATGGATTTGAATGGAGGAGGGAAGTTTTAATTTAAGTGCGTTTGGGTAAACAGCTTCTATAGTATAAGGTCCAATATATTTTTGGGTTAGTTTTTTCGCGGTATAAGGAAGGGTGAGGTTATCTGTGGACAACCAAATGCGATCGCCGATCCGATATTCAGGAGCGTCTGATCGAACCTTGTCCGCTGTTTTCGTCATCCGGTTCCGAGTTTCATATAATATTTGTTCGATTTCCTTGTGGGCTCTGCTGAATTCAACGCCGAATTTACCCCCCATGGTGGTACTAGAACCTTCGTGTCCCATGCGAGGTGCGAAGTTCTTTGTAATTGCAAAAGGAATAGTGCCTGTTGCGGTGGTGAGGTTATTATTGTGCACAAATTGGGCTATTTTCAGCCATTCGACCCATTTGTCCTGGATTTTGGCAACGTAGGCGCGGAGATACTGACCGATATCCCGGTTGGCCCGTTCGCTTTGCCCATCCATTTGAGGGTGGTAGGCTGTGGAGATGCGCTGAGTAATGCCCAAGGTTTTACATAAGTCCTTCGAAAACTCGGAAGCGAATTGTGGTCCCCTGTCCGAAACAATAGAACTAGGAAGTCCGTGGACACACCAAACGTTGTCCCTAAATAGCGCTGCCAGATCGCGTGATGAGATCTGTTTGTTGCAGGGCACGAGAACGAGTTCTTTTGAAAACCGATCCACTATAGTACAAATAGAATCAAAACCGTTTGAAATAGGTAGTCCTGTAATAAAGTCGATAGAAATATCCATCCAAGGGTGGATGGGTATGGGTAATGGTACTAATTTTCCTGCTGGTGGCCTTGAGGAACCCTTTGTTTGGGCGCACACCTGGCAGTGATCTACGTAATTTTTAATGTCTTTAGTGGCCCCCGGCCACCAGTAATGTCTATGAATAGAATAAGCGGTTCTGGCATGGCCTGGGTGTCCAGCCATGGGAGAATCGTGATATAAGGTTAAAAGTTCGGTGCGTAACGTAGGAGGAATAAAAATAATGTTGTTTTTGTTTGTATAAATTTTTTCAGAGCTATAGTATTCATACTCGTTGACTGCATCAACGTCCAATTTGGCCGATTCGGCTCTTAATTTATCATAAAAGTCCGAGGAAATGGATATATTTTTTATCCCAGTTGATCCAAATCCATCGACCCCCCTGACTGTATCATCCAGGAAGTCAACTTTTTTGACTGAGGGCATTGTGATTTTTTCTATAATAAGTTGCGCCACACGGTCGTGTTTTGCAACTGAAAAGTTTTTGTCAGAATAATTAAAAAGTAAAACACCAAGGGGTCCTCGGTAATCGGCATCAATGACACCAGCCCCTACATCGATCATGTGTTTTGCTGCTAACCCGCTTCTGGGCGCTACACGACCGTAGTTACCGATGGGAATTGCCAAGGATATATCGGTTTAACCAGTACTTTTCCATGTGCAGGAACTGTAGTGTCTTCCGCACTGTAGAGGTCAAATCCGGCTGCAAAGTCGGATCCTTTGGTTGGCAATTTGCCGTTTTCTGAAAGTATTTTAATGGGTAAGTCAATACCCGATGAAGAGATAAATAAGTTTTGGGGGAGAACAGTGATGTTCTCGTTGTGATTTTCAACGGTGTCGCCGTGATCCGGACGCCTTGATAGTGCGTCGGCTTGGCCATTGCTGGTACCTGGTTTATAAATCAGTGTATAGTTAAATTCTTGTAGCAGTTCGTGCCATCGGGCTTGTCGGCCCGACAGCGTCTGCGGCTTTTTCCAATACTCGAGATTTTTGTGATCTGTCCAAATCTCGAAGTTAGTACGACCAATTAAATAATGGCGCCATTCTTCTAGAGCGCGTATAATAGCTAAAAGTTCTTTATCGTAAATGGGGTAATTTCGTTCAGCGGATGAAAAGGAATGGGATAAGAAAGCACAAGGCCTCCATTTACCGTCGGTACCCTTGATAGAGAGCACAGCTCCCGTAGCGATGTCTGATGCATCGGTTTCCACTCACATCTCTTTGTCGCTTTCTGGGTGCGCTAAGAGGAGAGCTTCCGTTATTTTTCTTTTTAAGGTTTCGAAGGCGAGATGTTGTGCCAGGCCCCATGACCAAGTGGTGTCTTTTTTGGTTAGGTCGTTCATGGGGCGCGCGATCTGTCCGAAACTGTCAATGAATCGTCGATAATAGTTACATAACCCCAAAAAGGATTGGAGTTGTTTTAAACGAGTGGGAGCAGGCCAATCCAGAATGGCCTGTACTTTTTTGGTTTGCATCTCTACACCTTCTTTGGATACGGTTAATCCTAGAAAGTCTACTTTGTTAGCAGAGAATACACATTTTTCTGGTTTCACGTATAAGTCATTTTCGCGTAACCGTTTTAATACTTCTTTTACAATGTCCTCATGTTCTACATGAGACTTACCCTTCGTAAAGATCATCATATCATCGAGATAGACGATCAGTACGGCATACATGTCGTTAAATATATCGTTCATCATCTGTTGGAATGTGGGTGGGGAGTTAGTCATCCCGAAATACATTACAACAGGTTCATAGGATCCAATAGGAGTGACGAAGGCTGCTTTCCATTCGTCACCCTCTTTGATACGTACGTTATTGTAACCCCATTGTAGATCTAGGGCTGTAAATAAATCTGCGCCTTTGAGCCTGTCAATTAGTGTGGGAATTAAAGGAAGAGAATAACTATTTTTTACCGTCCTGTCATTTAGGTATCGATAGTCCATGACGAGATGTTTATCTCCTGTTTTCTTGGGAATGAAGAAGACTGGTGCTGTTTGAGGGGATTTAGATGGTCGAATGTACCCCTTTTTTAATTCCGAGTCTATAAATCCGCGGACTTCGTCCATTTCGGTGTCAGATAGCGGAATAACTCTACCCTTTTTTGGTACAAAATCCTCTTTAAGATCTATGGCGTGATCCCATGCCTTCCTTTCCGGCATGCGTTCGGATTCATTTTTGGAGAATACGTCCAGATATTCGTGGTATACCTGGGGAACCTTGTCTTTTACGTCTTCCTCAATTACCCGTAATGAGGTAGGTACGTGGTGTGGAATTTGGCTTTCCCGAAGCTGATTACAATAGGCGGTGCATCTGTTAAAAGAAATGGTTTGATTGACCCAGTCAATCCTTGGATTATGGTGGTAGAGCCAGTCGTAACCTAAAATGATTCTGTGAGTGCCGAGCGTGCTAACCATTGCGTCAATGGGCTCGGTGTGTCCTTGGTACTCAATGAGGAAAGAAACGTAAAAACGAATAGGTCCATGTGATGAGGCGGAACCATCAGCGTTGTTTACGTGAAATGGTTGTGGGAGTTCATGGAGTGTTAACCCCTGAGTGTCTACCCATTCCCTATCCACGAACGTCTGACAAGCCCCTGAATCCAATAAAGCCTTGACAACGGCCTTTCGCCAGTCACCGTGTCATTTGAATAAGGTAGTACAGTATAACGACATCTCACCCCCCAGGGACAATGTTCCTGGTGCTAGGGTTCTGACATCCACCAATGAAAATGAAGGTTCGAGGGAGGATTTGTATAAGGAAGAAATATTTTTTGTTTTTTCGTTTATCATGGAATTAAGCACACATCTTTTACATCCAGTGCCACGCTCAAATGAGACGCCATGTCGGATGATATTGGAACATTTTTAAATATAACTTCCGATATAGTACAAATGGGAAATGAATCTTCATCACACTCCGTTAGAGTGGGAAGATCTTGGCAAAAAGAGGACAGAGAAGGAAAAGAGCTATGTACATTGTTCAGTGATTCGACGTCGTCACTGTCCATGATCTCATCGATGGAAAGAAGAGAAAATGAATTATGAGAAAAAGAAGGGGAAGGAGGGGCCGTGGGAAAACCTCCCAGTTTCACACGGCTTTGCCTTTTCCCTTGTCCGAGGAGGAAAGTCCTGCGGCGGCTTTTTGCCGCAACTCTACTTCAAACCGATCCCTCCAGTAGGCCTCGGCTTCTTCGTTCATCCACAGTTGTCTCCCAGAGACTTCCGCGATCCTTGTTGTTGGTGCTAGGGGCACCTCCCTTGGTCCTTGCGGTTGAACTGCCGCTACAGTGACGTATTGGCCAATCTCTGGATCGTAGAGTTGGCACATGCCAGTGGTAGAGGGTTGGTGGCCCTGTGGACAGTTACGCTTAATGTGGCCTGTCTGACCACACTGGAAGCACGTGCGAGTATCGGGGCGAGCTGGTTGGACTGTGCTGATGTCCATGGGTGCGCCGCGACCTGGTTGGGTCCCGACGGAGGTAAAACGAGGTGGTGCAGATGGGGCACCTCGAGTTTGGTAATACGGAACCTGGGGCCGATTGCCCTGGTTCCTTGCCTGGTTCTGTGAAAAGAAGCGGGGAGCTCGTTGGTCTTGTCGCATAGCTTCTGGCCGCTCCCTGGCCATTCGCTCGAAAGCCCTGCCGGCCTTTCGATAGGCTTTGACCCAACCGTCGTAATCGTCCGTTGAGTCTGTGGCATTCATCTCGCACCAATTGTAAATGCGAGAATCGATGTTTTTCTTAAGAATGCGTTCGGACTCCTCCCATCCGAGATTGGCTTCTCGGCATAGAGTATCGAACCGTTCTAGGAAGGCGTCGATGGGCTTCCCATTTTGCTTCCACGATAACAATTCGTTGTAGGCCTCGTCGGCCAGAATCATTATTTGAAAGTGTCCTTGTATGGTATTGGCGAGGACTGGCCAGTTAGGCCAAGCCTCATCTCCTTTCATGATGCGCGAGTTGGCATCATCGGGATCGATCATATCGTCCGTCTCATTGTCCTTGTATGTTTCCAGGCGTTGCCTTGCCCAGTCGGCTGCTCTGCCGGTCATCCTCATGAGGACGGCGATGGTTTTTTGTTTGTCCCCTAGTTTCCCAGCGGACCATTGTTGTGTCTCGACCCAAAATGAGATCCGAGACCACCAGTTTCTATACTTTTTTCTATCTCCGTCCCATTCCCCTGGTTCAGAGGTTTTCTTGTTATCGCGCGCAGTGTTAACTGCGGCGGTTGCGGCGGCCAATTGTTGTATAGCCAGGGCCATGGCTTCTTGTGCTTGCGCTAAAGCTTCCATCCTTACTATCAGGTTTTTCCAACCTAATTCTGGGGATTTTTACAAGTAGCGCGGGTTGCGGCGGAGGATGGAACGAGGACGAAGATAATTGAGTCGATCGTTCCTTGGAACAAAGTATTCCCCGTATCGTTGCTGATCGAGGCGGAGAAGGTAAATGATGCGGGGGCGAGGAGGACGACGGAGAAAGTGGCGGGGGGAGAGTTCTCGTACGGGGCGGATGATAGGTTCTCTAGGTATGACGTGACGGTGGTCCCGGATGTATCTCTGCGATCATGGGTTACCACCGGAACGCATAAAGTATAGTATGTGATATAAAGTGTTTAATGGCCGTGTATGCCCCACGGTCTACCTCTCCGTTGTTACAAAGGATACGTTTTCTGGCTCAGCCTGCAAAGAGTCACCAATGCAGTCGCCCTTCACAAGTCAGGCTTGACCCTGATGTGGCTAATCCCCAAAGAGGGACTCTTAGAAAATGTACGTAGTTGAGACACAAAGCTACCCTTCCTAGGGGTTCCTCTAAAAGCGTCGAGGGATAATGAAAACGTAATCTTCGGCAATGGCCGGAGCACTCCCTTGTCCCTGGGATCCGGGATTGCCTAGCAGTCTTATTCAAGTGTTGCAAGACCAAATGTCTGCCACACTGAACTCAACAAAACGGCGAGAACGATGAAGACGAATGAAGAAACGACGAGGAAGGTTTCCTTTACAAGGGAAGCCTACAAACGACTGGCGAGATGAGAGACAAGCGGTACTCAGGTAGTTTCAGCAGGGGACAGAGTCCAGTGCCAATAACAAAGTGAATAAGACTGGGGAGTCCAGTCGTCTACCTAGGGTTTATATACATGATGGTAGTTTAGGGCAAGTGCGGGAGTATGGAACTATCCATCAGAAAGAGAAGCGTAGTGTGAGAGGAAACCCTAAGTGACATGTGAAAGTGAAAGTCTAGACCAGCGGTAATTAAAAGGAAGAAAAGAAGCTAGACATGAGGCAGTGACATCATAGGAGTCTAGGCTTCGAGTCTAGACCTAATCATGTGACACTATCCCACGGTCACGTGCTACTGGTCACGTGACTCCCAAAAGATAGGGGTTTAAGAAGCACAGGTTGCGGTTGGGTCTGTCCCAATCCGGGAGGGAGATCGGTTAGGACCATAACAGATTTGATAATCTATTTCCTCCTTGTAAAGCCTGAGTACCTGGTCCTTGGTTAGCTCTGCATCAGACCAAAGCAGCTCAAACTTCTGCATATACATTTCTATGGGCATGTTGCCCTGTTTTAATGCCACCAATTTCTTGTAGCATTCTTCCGTGACCACATTGATCTGGAAGTGACTCTCAACCTCCTTTTTTAATTTTGCCCATGAGGGCCAGATGGCTGCCTTGTCAATGTCCCCTGACTTAGCATCTTCCCTATCCATATACTTCTGTAGAGTGATGTGAGAAAAGTCCAATGCTTTTCCTTCCATCCGCAGCAGGATGGCAACAGTGAACTGTTTGTTAGTTAGCGTGGTTTGGCACTGTACCCACGCTGCAATCTTTGTCCACCAATTGCAGAAGGAGGATTGATTGCCATCCCAATTGCCTGGGTTGGCAAAGGCTTTATAGGAGGTGAATTGGGCAGAAGGGTTGTTGCCCAGGACTACGAATGGTGGAGCAGGAGCGGGAGTAGAGGCAGTGGTGGTAGCGGATGTGATGAATTATTGTTGCAGCTGGGCTTGCTGCTGCATGATACCAGCCAGAAACTGAAACTGGTTTAAAATATCTTGCCATGTCACCAGTGCAGGTTCACCTGATATCCTTACTGTATCCTATTTTCCAAGGGTACTCTGGGGATTTTAAATGAACGGGAACTGGCAACGATGAAGAATGATGTGGGGGTGGAGGACAGAGTAGTTAGGACGACCTTGGTCCCAACCAAAGTGATATTTGGAGTGAAGGTAGCGTGGGTCCTGCTGATAGACTCAGCATTGGTAATGGTGATGGGAATGGGGAAGAGCTTGTTGGCGTGCAGTGGTGAGAGCAGCAGGGTCCCAGTCATTGTTGGGATCAAAATTGGGAGGGATGCCAAAGTTATCTACTGCAGTGGGAGTGGGGACATTGAGTTGAAAGAACTGAAGGGCAGCAGCTTGTTTGCAACAAAAGTACCAATCAATGCAAGATGAGCACAACATAAAACGATGGAAGCAGAATGTAGTGAGTCAGGCTTCAGGGAGTCCTGTTCAAGTGTTGTCGGCCTTGAATTATACTAAATGACAAGAGCCTTAAACCACAGGCTCAAGGAGTTGATAGAAAATGAGAAGTCAGTGGTGACGAGTGTGATAGACAAGAGATATGGCGAAGACAATATTTGTGGCAGGAATGGGAATGATAATGGTGATGAGGTGTAACATAAAAGTGGTCCCTTGGCAGAGGACTAGGCTGGCAGTGAAGAGAAGAGTGGTATTCAGATGTACAAGGTCCCTATGAGGAAGGGAGGAATACAAGTGAACAGGACTGGGGAAATTATGGAAGGTCATAGAATAAAGGAAGCACGAACGTGAGAGAAGGAAGGTGTCCATGAGGCATGACATCATAGTGATGTCATGGTCTAGGCCTCAGGTCAGGTGATGTTTCCCATGGTCACGTGCACTTCCATGGTCACGTGCACTGGTCATGTGATCATGGAAAAGGAACTAATGGTAAATGGTGCTCAGGGATCATAGGATATGAGCAAAGTGTAAAGTAGAGAAAAAGTGAAAAGTGTACGATGTTGGACACAAACTATAACACTTATCAATTAAGCTTCTTTCCAGCAATGCCAAGCTTCCAGTCAAAGGCTTGGATGCTGCAGCTGGGTTTGATCTTTACAGTGCAGAGGAACAGGTAGTACCTGCAAAAGGGAAAACCCTAGTTCCCACAGATATTTCTATTGCACTGCCAATTGGAACCTATGGTCACATCGCTCCAAGAAGTGGACTAGCCGCCAAATACATGATCAACATGGGAGCTGGTGTTATTAATGCTAACCACTGAGGACATCTCAGAGTACTTTTATTTAATTTCTCTAACTCGGACTTTGCAATTGCTAAACACAACAGGATCATACAGCTTATCATAGAAAAAATTGAAAACCCCACCTTGAAAGAAACCAAGTCTCTTCCAGAAATCAGCAGGAGCTCACAAGATTTCAAATCAATAAGTATACAAAACATTTCCCTTTCATCTCCTTTCTTTATTAAATTACAAAATGAATTCAAAAAACAGGGCGTTGATGCTATCAACAAATGCAAATATTATGCCCTGCAAAAAGTCTATAAAAATAACAAAAACATCATCTACATTCCTCCTTCTTTTCGTATTGAACTCTTAACTTTGTATCATGACTCCCCTGTCGCTGGACACCCAGGTCATGCGTGTACTGCTTATTCTATTCATAGACATTACTGGTGGCCAAGCGCCATAGCATTCATTAAAAAATACGTTGACCACCACCAGATATGCTCCTTCATGAAGGGATCATCAAAGCCACCAGCAGGAAAATTAATCCCACTTCTCACACCCACCAAACCCTGGGAAGATATCTCCATAGACTTTGTTACTGGACTAGTGCTCTTGAACGGTTTTGATTCTATTTGTACTATAGTCAATTGCTTTTCCAAGGAAATCATCTTAGTTCCTTGTTTAAAGCAAATCTCTTCTTGGGACTTAGCTAAATTATTTAGAGACTACATTTGATCCATTCATGGACTTCCATCTTCTATTGTTTCAGATCATGGACCACAGTTCTCTTCGGAGTTTACCAAGGACCTTTGTTCTCTTTTGAGCATCACACAAAAAATGTCCACCACTTACCATCCTCAAACAGATGGCCAAACAGAGTGAATCAATCAAGAGATTGAACAATATCTCCACGCTTATATGGCCAAAAAAACAAGAGGATTGGGCAGAATGGCTCAAAATGGCTCAGTTCAGCCACAACAATAACCTAACCTCAGCTACTGGCACCATTTCTTTTGCCATCACCAAGAACTACTTCCCTTGTATGGGATTCGAAGGTTCTAGCCACACCATGGGGGGTTCTTTCAGAACTGAGGCTGGCAAAGTCCATAAGGAAATAGAGGCCATTTTGGACAAAATGAAGCAGCGAATGAAGGAGACTGCAAACAGAAGGAGATCTGATGCACCCCTCTATGTGATCGGGGATTGTGTCTGGCTCTCTACAGATAATCTATCACTCCCTTACACTGCACGAAAACTTACTCAAAAATGGATTGGCCCCTACACCATCAACACCATCCTACCAAATGCAATCAGACTTCATCTTCCCTCTTCCATTCAAATACATCCAGTGTTAAACTCTACTATGACTGTTTGGAAGGACAACCAGCTCTTTGCCCAGATCCAATCATCATCAATGAGGATTGACATAGTATAACAAACACTCACTTCATGAAAACCCCTATTTCTTTTATCTTATCTTATCTTCATCTTATCTTATCAGACAAGAGACCACACAGTCACATCTCAAGACATGATGTGGACTTGTCACTTTTTCTCACTTCAAGGTCATGTGAACACGTCACATGACTCAACCCCATTCGGTATCACAGCCTTCATTTAATTTCCGTGCTATGCTCACCTCATGTTGGTGCTTCCATTCTGATGCCACACTCATCACACACCCTTTTAATGACATCACATACTAAAACACCTCATGCACCACAGTCTTTATCAAGGCAGTGTCTTATCTTCTTATCTCGTGTTTCATGTATAGCCCATGATCCTAGATGACTCATAACGACTCACACCCTCAGCCCAGGGCATAGGGATA
>JBBPLZ010000146.1:0-19099 GCA_038090055.1 Hemileccinum hortonii | reverse complement strand
TTCTTCTCCTTCTTCCTCTAATCGTTTTTCTGTCCTTGATATCAAAGGGGAGATGGACGATGACGTAGTTGATGACACATCGAACTTTATTTCTACTTATGTTTCACAGTCTGACAAGGCGTCTCATTTGAGCGTGGCACCAGACTCTAAAAAAGGTGTGCTTAATTCCTTGTTAAAAGAAAAAATATCTCTTTCCCCTATTTATAAATCCTCCTGCACCTTGTTTTCACACGTCGAACCCTCTACCTCTCAAGGAGGAGAATTCAACATCTTAACTAACGTTTCCTTTCAGAAAAATGATGAATGGCACGAATGTGCTACCAAGGCGCTTCTCGACTCAGGAGCCGTTCAAACCTTCGTTGATGAAAAATGGGTAAAAAACAACGGTATCTCTATGTTTCCCCTTTCTAATGCTATCGCCATCACCAACGCTGACGGCACGGTTTCCAAACACAGACAAATTACTCACTATGTTTCCGTTATACTAACGTTTCAAGGGCATTCCGAGGGAGTCAATGCACTAGTCGCAACCCTTGGAACACATAATATCATCTTAGGTTTCGACTGGTTTCGTCGTCACAACACTCTCATCGATTGGGAGGACAAGACTGTTCTTTTCTCACGTTGTACTCGCAACTGTCGCGCCACTAACACTCCACAGTTAATCAAGGACATCTGGAATGTCAACATTCGTTCCACCGAGGAGGGATTCGCTGACAAAGTTCCAAAACAATACCACGCCTTCCTCGACGTATTTAGTAAAGAAGAATCAAAGCACATGCCCATACGAAAGCCGTGGGACCATGCCATTGATCTTAAACCTGACTTCGTCCCCAAAAAGGGACAAGTCATTTCTCTCTCTGACGCCGAACTCGAAGAAGTTCGTAATTTTATTTCTAGCGAACAAGAAAAGGGCTATATTCGGCTCTCTAAATCCCCTCAAACCACACCAGTCTTTTTTATTCCAAAGAAAACTGGAGAAAAACGCCTCATTATGGATTACCGATATCTAAACGAGGGTACAGTAAAAAATTCTTATCCCCTTCCACTCATTTCCTCTCTAGTCGATCGCCTTAAAGGCACTGATAAATTCACATGCCTCGATCTGTGATGGGGGTATAATAATATTCGTATTAAAGAGGGCGACAAATGGAAGGCCACCTTCGTTACTCCCCTTGGGGCCTACGAGCCCGTCGTTATGTATTTTGGCATGACTAACTCCCCACCAACCTTCCAGCAGATGATGAACAACATTTTCAATGACATGTACGCCGTCATCATCATCTACTTGGACAATATGTGCATTTTCACAAAGGGAAAGTCTGACGACGATCATTCAAAAGTCGTCATGGAGGTATTGCAGCGCTTGCATGACAATGACCTCTATGCTAAACCAGAGAAGTGTGTATTTAACGCTGACGAAGTTGACTTCTTAGGCATGACCATATCAAAAAACGGGGTTGGCATGCAATCCAAAAAGGTCAACGCCATCCTCGACTGGCCGGCCCCTACAAAATTAAAACAACTACAATCTTTTCTTGGTCTCTGTAATTATTATCGTCACTTCATTAACGGCTTCGGACAGATCGCGTGCCCTCTTAATGATCTTACCAAGAAGGGTGTTCCATATGTATGGGGAGAGGTCCAACAAACCGCATTTGACACGCTCAAAAAACAATTCACAACCGCACCTCTCCTCGCCTTCCTGGATTCTTCTAAAGATATGCGCATTGAAACAGATGCAAGTGACATCGCCACCGGGGCTGTGTTATCGGTCCTGGGGGAGGATAAGTTGTGGCACCCTTGTGCTTTTCTCTCTCATTCTCTTTCTCCTGTGGAGAAAAATTACCCCATTTATGACAAGGAACTCCTTGCTATTATACACACTCTCGAGGAGTGGCGTCATTATCTTATTGGGAAAACTAACTTTGAGATCTGGACAGATCACAAAAATTTGGAATACTGGAAAAAACCTCAAACACTGTCTGGTCGACAAGCTCGCTGGCATGAGTTATTACAAGAATTCAACTACATGCTTATCTATAAACCCGGATCCACCAACGGCCGTGCCGATGCTCTCTCCCGCCGCCCCAATCATGGTGATGCTGTTGATAACCTCAATGAAAACATTACCATCTTCCCTTCTACCGTTATCTGCGTTGCTAACTTATCTATCCCTATCACGCTCACCTCCAAGGACACATGCATCCCCACCAAGGGCTCTGATGCTGCGGCCGGCTTCGACCTCTACTCCACCACGGATCTTGACATCCCTGCCCACGACCAATCCCTTATCCCCACCCATGTCAAGATCCAACTCCCTATCGGCACGTACGGGAGAATTGCACCACGTTCAGGCCTCACCTTCAAACATAAAATCGACATCATGGCAGGAGTTATTGACGCTGATTATAGGGGAGAAATTGGTGTAATTCTCTTCAATCACTCCTCCATTCCCTTCCACGTATCTAATGGTGATTGCATCGCTCAACTAATTATTGAAAAAATAGAAAACCCCACACTAACAGAAACAAAGACTCTTGACGAGTCTGAACGTAATGATAAAGGGTTTGGCTTCACTGGAGTACAAGCTATCTCTTCCACTACTCTAACACCGAACTTTGACACTAAACTTCGTTTTGAATCAGCGAAAATGGACGTTGATGCGATCAATGAGTATGAATATTATGCAGACAAAAAACTTTTTAAATCTTCTAACAGCATCGTTTTCATGCCCTCTTGTCTTTGCAACGAACTTATCTCTCTTTTTCATGATTCCCCCATATCCGGTCACCCTGGCCATGACCGTACCATCTTTTCTCTTAAAATGTTTTGTTGGTGGCCAGGAGCCGCCAAAGACATTGCTAATTATGTAGATCACTACCAGGTGTGCTCCCTCACGAAGGGATCATCAAAGCCACCGGCAGGAAAACTCATGCCTCTCCCTACTCCTCCTTATCCTTGGGTTGATATATCTATCGATTTCGTCACAGGTTTTCCCACCTCTAACGGGTACGACGCTATTGGCGTCGTTGTCGATCGCTTTTCCAAAGAAATCGTCCTTTTTCCTTGTCTCAAAACAACCTCTTCTTCAGACTTAGCTTCTTTATTTAGAGACCACATATGGTGTTCTCACGGACTTCCCTCTTTCATAGTGTCGGACTGAGGCCCTCAGTTCGTCTCGGAGTTCACAAAGGAGTTGTGCAAGGTCTTGGGCATTTCTCAAAAACTCTCCACCGCCTACCACCCACAGACCGATGGACAAACAGAGCACGTCAACTGTGAGATTCTCGCCTACCTTCGAGTGTACGTCACAAAGAAGCAGGACTCATGGGCATCCCATCTCAAAATGGCGCAATTCATCCACAACGCCTCCCTAACCACTGCAACCAGCACTTCCCCCTTCTCTGTCACACGTAATTATCAGCCTCGTCTTGGGGTTGAACCTTCTTCCTCTACTACCCCTGGGGGGTCGTTCGCCAACGCTATGGGCAAGGACCATGATGCAATCTTTGCCATTTTGCAGAAAACCAGGGATCGGATGTCCCACATACAAGAATCCAAACACTCTTCTGCTCCTATCTATTCAATCAGTGATCTTGTGTGGCTTTCCACCAAGCATCTTTCTCTTCCTTACCCCGCGCATAAATTAACTCAAAAATTCATCAGCCCCTATCGTATCACCGCCCTCCTCCCTAATGCCGTCACTCTTCACCTTCCCTCCCAAGTCTCCATCCATCCCACCGTTAATATTTCCTGCGTAAAACCCTATAAAGCCCCGCTGGCTGGTCAACTTGTATTTAAACCTGACGCTATTACTGTGACTGAAGACCGGCATGAAGAATACGAAATTGACTTTATTGCTGCCTCTCGTCTCCACTGCAGGAAACTTCAGTACCTCATCCACTGGAAGGGCTGGGATGAAGTCGACCGTACTTGCGAGCCGGCCGTTAATTTAAAACATGTGCAGGATGCAATCGCTAATTTCCATCGGTCTCACCCTAATGCTCCTCGACCTATCCGCTCCATATCTGAGACCGACTTCCTCTCCTTATTCCGACCCTTTGGACCCTCCTACACCAAATTCACAGACTCGAGATTGGACCTCAAATCTAGTGAATGGGGGGTAATGTTATAGTTCATGTCCAACCCGTACGCTTTTTCACTTTTCTTACTTTACACTTCGCTCATATCCTATGATCCCTGAGCTCCGTTTCACCCCTAATTCCTTTCCAAAGTCACGTGACCAGTGCACATGACTGCAGGAACTATCACCTGACCTAGGGCCTAGACCATGACATCACTATGATGTCACGCCTCATAGACAGCTTCTTCTCTCACATTTATGCTTCCTTTCTTCTTTCACATTCTATCGCGTTCCATCACATTCCACTTCTCACACCTGCCCTAAAGTCACCAGTATCTATATAAACCCTACCTTAGCCTCCGTAATTTCCTCAGTCCTGTTTATTTGTACTCCTCCCTTCCTTATAGGGACCTTGTCCATCTGAATACCACTCCTCTTTACTTTGCCAGCTTAGTCCTCTGTCAAGGGACTTTCTTTATGCTCCATCTCGTCACTGTCGTCGTCTCCCTCCCTGCCACCAATATCATTCTCGCCGTGTCACTTGTCACCGACACACGTTGCCATCATCTTTACGTCTTCTGTCAACTCCTCGCACCTGTGGTTTAGGTGCTCGTCGATTATTGTTGTTCAAGGCTGTTAACATTAGGCTTAGGGAGGTCTGGTCCTATTAGACTCTCCTTGATCTTGAGGTATAAACTCTTATCCTCAGCTTCTTTGTATCCCTCCTCAATTACCACTTTTGGCAAACTCTCCATGTGCAATCTGTCTGGTAGATTGCTGTAGATTAGGTTGAGTTCCCACTGTAAGGGATAACCGGGTACGATCTCGTCTTGGTCAAATGGGTTGAGGGATGCCGAACAACTGTATAATGGGGCGGCTAATATGCAAGTAACTTCTTCACACAGCTCTTCTGTGTAAGATAAGTTCTCTTCAATGCGACCAAATATCGTCCCAAGAAACCTTGCTGCCTCTAGAGCTTGCTCTCTGTTTAGCGAGCCTGAGGAACTGTCTAGCTGCTGATATGCCGACACTGAGTCATACACATAAGCTTCTGTACCGTTGTATCAGAACCCTTAATAGAGAAACTGTACTTCTTTCTGGATCTCCGTGGGGACTAGGGTTATCTTTACTTTCCTCTCAACAATGTTTCATTAGAGGGTTACCCAGTGATGATAGTGATGATAAAGGGTTAAAATAGTCAAGTTCTAATGAAACAACCAAAGACTGTGGACTAGTGCAAGGTGTAGCCAAGCTAAGGTCTGAAGCAAAAGATGAAGGGAAAGGGATAAAGATTGAGCTCTTAAATTCTCAAATGATTCTTTGGGGGAGAACCAAGAGAACTTGACTGGAGTTCTCTGGTGCTGATTCATGGGTTTATATACTACATGGGTGTTTGTACCTATTTGTACCTAATCTATCCTAATATGTCATAATCCTGTGCCCTGGGCTAAGGGTGTGAGTCATCATGAGTCATCTAGGATCATGGGTTGCATCTGAAATGCAGGATAAGAAGATAAGACACTGCCTTAATGAAGGCTGTGGTACATGAGGCATTTCAGTATGCTGTGTCATTAAAAAGGTGTGTGATAGGTGCGGTATCAGAATGGAAGCACTAACATGAGGTGAGCACAGCATGGAAATTAAATGAAGGCTGTGATACTGAATGGGTTTAAGTCATGTGACATGTTCACATGACCTTGAAGTGAGAAAAAGTGACAAGTCCACATCATGTCTTGAGATGCGACTGTGTGGTCTTCTTGTCTGATAAAATAAGATGAAGATAAGATAAGATAAAAGAAATAGGGGTTGCATGAAGTGAGCATTTGTTACAATTGTCCTCTTGCCACTCCCCCTCAAACCAGTGTTCTGGCACCGTGGGAAGATGCTGTGTCAGTGGGAACCGATGGTTCCAAGATACTCTGACTCTGCATGTGGCAGCATCATAATATTTGATGGCATGTGGGCCATCCTCATAGCATACAAATGTATGTGTAGCACTTTTGGCCTGTAATTTATTAGTGCGGCCTGTTATGCTTGGTTTGGGTAGGAGCAAGTGTAGCCTTGGATAACCCCTAGTTGGCTAAGGGCAGATGCAAGGAGTGTCGGGACAATGCTGACAGGTGTTCAGTGATCAAGTGTCGAAGAATGAGTCCTGGATAGAGGGTTACCCAGCGATGAGATTGAGAGGTTTAGAGATAGTCCAATTAATATGGAGGACAAGAATGCAATCGTGAAAACAAAAGTCAACACATCAAGAGGGTCAAGGGCAAGGGACTAAGGGTATATTTCCAAGGAGAACTAAGCTAAGGGACAGGTATGCGATGTGAGGGTTTATATACCTAAGGGAAGCATGCATGGACCAAGCTATGTAATCAGGGTAAAGGGCACACTTGGTAAGTGCCAAGAGAATTAGTAATGCCAAGCAAAGAAGTATGACTCAGGATGAGTCATGCACAACTAGGTATGACTTGACATGAGTCAGGACCCGAAACAATGGTACAAACAATGACAGCATGAGAAAGGTGAGCCCAATGGGGTTACTGTGGAATGCTGGCCATCATGAGACAAAAGGAGACAAATGCGTACAATAGTGGCGTGAGAAAGGTGAACCAGCAGGTTACTGTGGAATGTCTACCATTGTCAAAGAAAAGGGATAAGTAAGAAAAAGGCATAAACGATGACAAAGCATGATGAATCATAACATTACCCCCCCACTAAACCTGAAGCACCAATGAGAGAACTTGAAGACCTGCGGTGTTGAAGCTCAGAAGTCAAGGGCATAGTACACGGGGGAGCCAGTGACATTGGCATAAGCGTTGTCATCCCATTTGGGGTCAACACCGAAGATGGGAGAGGGTTCATGAGGGAGCGGAGGGATTACGGAGACTGTATGGTGATGGTGGGTTCCATGCCTGGCAGTACTTGTGCAGGGAGTGCCATGGGGGTGATGAGAGGATGATGGGGATGTAGAGGACATGGATTGTTGGGTTGATGAGGACCTGGAAGACGATGAGGAGGAGATGCAGAGGGGTTCGTGGTGACAGAGGGGGCAGGTAGCTTGCAGATAGCTGGGAGCGCAGTGGAGGCAGATGGGACACTTATAGAGGGGACATTGGGCATGGCAATGCCCAAGGCAGTGACACATGTGGCACATTTTGTGGTACTGGGGATGTGTTGTGGGGAGTGGTTGGCGGCTGTCAAAGCTGGTCCACCAGGCTTCAGCATGTTCAACAGCACAAAGCTCGTCGGCTGTGAGAGGGACAAGGAGGCAGAGGGGGATGAGCAGGTGGTATATGGAGGAGGAAGTGTGGCAGGGGTGGTGCAATAGTGATCTGCAATAGCACGGGCAAAGCGATCAATCTCAAGGAGGAACTTACCGAAGTATAACTGGTGGGTAAGGACGGTGAGTGCACTATGAGTGTGGTGACAAATGAAGAAGAGGAGGGCCTTGGTCAGGCCATGGAGCACCTCTGCAGTCTTGGAGGATTGCAAGATAGGGGTGAGCCGTTCGAGGCCCAAGAATGCTTGGTAAAGCACAAAGAGGGGGGAGTCCATGTCCAGATGGGAGTCTATATACTGCGCCAGGCAGGGGTCGAAGACAAGGTGGAGGATGTTCTGAGCATATGTGGCATCAGGGTATCCCACACGGGTGCGATGTGCAGTTAGGGGGAGGTCTACAACAGTAATAGAATGTATATCAGCAGATGGAGTAGTGGCAAGAGAAACAGGAGGATGAACAGGAACTGGTACTATGTTTTCATCGGCGCCCCACCCTGCAGTGGCGATGTCACTAGAGATATTGACATCGGAGATGTTGTCAATGATGTGGAAGGGGAATGGTGCGATGATGTGGAAGGGGAATGGTGCGATGATGTGGAAGGGGAATGGTGCAATGATGTGGAAGGGGAATGGTGCAATGATGTGGAAGGGGAATGGTGCAATGATGGGGGACAAAGACTGGGAGCGAGTAGAGGGATCTGGGATGACAGTGGAGGTAGGGACTGAGACAAGCTGTTCAATAGACATGATGGAGTGAGTTCAAGTGAGTATGGGAGCAAAATCAGAGACAATGACGCTTCTTATAGTCTTTCATGAACTCTGCAGTGTGTTTCAAATTGGACTTCGAAACCTAGGAGTCTTCTTCAGCAGAGTAGCCCTTCCATCAGATCAGGAATGAATGGGAACATTGCATTCCATGGTGTTTCAGGATCTTCTCAATTTTGTATTCCTTCTTGCCTTCTACAAGATCCAGGGGAGGAGCTGGGAAATTGGGACCATGGATGGAGTTTTCGTGATAGGGTGATAACAAAGAAGCGTGGAAGAATGGGTGAATCTGCTAGGTTTTGGGGAGGCGGAGTTTATATGTGATCAGGAAAAGTACCTGTGTAATGGTAAAGGGACCTTCCTGTTTTGCGGTGAATTTCGGGTTAACCACGGAATGTTTCAAGTTCCGTGCTTCTAGCCAAACCTTGTCTTCAGTGATGAATGGGGTAAACCAGTGCTTGGAACATGCTGCCATGGTTTGACGGACAAGTTCGTGCACTGCAAGGACTTCATCACGTGCTGCAGTAAGGGCAGTGAGGCGATCAGAGACAGCAGGGACCGTGGACAAGGAAATGACAGAGGGAAGGGCTTGGGGTTCGAAACCCATCATGAGGAAGAAGGGCGATTGCCCTGTGATGGAGTGGGGATGGTGATTATGTGTGGATTCTGCTATGGAAATCTTAGCAGATCATGATGAAGGTTCATTACCACAGAAGATCCAGAGGTACATTTCAACCTCCTGGTTGACTTGTTCTGTTTCTCCATCCGTTTGAGGATGGTATATGGTGGAGAGGGCAAGGTTGTACGAGAGGAGGTGTTTGAGTTCCTTGGCGAAGGTGGATGCAAATTGTGGGCTGTAATCAGAAATCATCTTCTTGTAAAGGCCAAACCATGTGAAGACCTTGTCAAAGAAAAGCTGTGCTATTCCTTCAGCAGTAACTGTGGATGTGGTGGGGCAAAGAATTACCCCCTTTGTAAGCCCATGGTCGACCACGACCAAAAGCGAATCGAAGCCAGATGACAGAGGGACACTGGTGATCAGGTCACAAGAGACCTGCTGGAAAGGACAGGTATACGAGGAGCAAATGGGGATGAGCAGGGGAACCGTGGAATGCATGTTGACTTTGTTTTGCTGGCAGATGGCGCAGCCAGCAATGTATTGGTGGACAAATTGGGCGAGTCCTGGCCACCAATACTGAGCGGATACAAGTTGACACATTTTCAGGAACCTGGGGTGGCCTGCCATTTCATGGTTGTGGCACCTGGTCACCACATCACGGCACAGAGTTCCATTGGGGGAAACGTAAGTATGGCCTTTAAAAGAAAGGAGGTCGTCAGAGTAGGACCAATCCTCGAGGTTGGTATGGAAGAGGGAGATCTGGGGTTTCTTGCCGACTGTGGCTTGGATGGTGTTCAAGATGAGGAGGTTGGAGGTGGAGGAGGCGATGAGCTTCTCGTGCAAAGTAGTGTCAATAAGATTGACAAACATGGAGTTGGGGAGGGTAATGACATCGGAATTGTCCATATCAGACTTGGGGATAAGATTGGGGCTGTGGGAGAGAGCATCGGGATTGGCGAGGAGTTTGCCGGGAACATGGATGATCTTTAGATCAAAATCTGTGAGATCAAGAAGCCATCAGGCTTGGCGACGGTTGAGTTCTTGTGCCTGACGGAAATAGGTCAGGTTCTTATGATCGGTGAAGACTTGAATGG
Organism: Hemileccinum hortonii; assembly: GCA_038090055.1. Taxonomy (NCBI): domain Eukaryota; kingdom Fungi; phylum Basidiomycota; class Agaricomycetes; order Boletales; family Boletaceae; genus Hemileccinum; species Hemileccinum hortonii. The sequence goes on along the minus strand of JBBPLZ010000146.1, from coordinate 9,255 downwards.
GGAAGGTGGAGCCATGGAGGTAGTGGCACCACATTTTCAGGGCTCAGAGGATAGCGAGGAGCTCCTGATCGTGGATGTTGTAGTTCCATTCTGTGGAAAATAGTGAAGCAGAGTTGTAGGAACAAGGATGCCAATCTCCATTGGTGTCGGTTTGGAGGAGAATACCACTGGTGGCCCATTTGGAGGCATCAGTAGTGATGGTGAATGGCTTGGAGAGATCAAGGAGTTGGAGGACAGGACAGGATTGGAAGAGCTTCTTGAGATGGTCAAAGGACTGCTGTTGATCAGCATTCCAGACCCAAGGTTTCTTTTTCTTGGTGAGATCAATGAGGGGGCATGCGACTGTAGAATAGTTAGGGATAAAATGACAATAAAAGTTGGCGAAGCCCAAGAAGGAGTGAACGTCCTTGAGGTTAGTGGGTATCAGCCATTTGGTGATACTGTCAAGTTTGACCAGGTCCATAGCGAGTTGGCCTGGTTTTATGATCATGCCGAGGTATTCGACTTCCTTGGTGTTGAATATGCATTTCTTGAGTTTGAGGTGGAGTTCGAGTTCCTCCATTCATTGTAGGACACACTTGGTGCATTCCTCGTGAGTCTTCTGATCGGGGGAGAAGATCAGTAGATCATCCATGTAGATGATGAGCCATCCTTCCATGATCATGTCGTGGAAAAAGTCGTTCATAAATCTTTGAAATGTCACAGGGGAGTTAGTCATGTCAAAGAACATAACTGTGGGTTCAAAAAGACCCTTGTGGGTAATAAATGTGGCTTTTCATTGGTTGCCATCTTTGATTCTGACGTTGTTGTACCTCCAACAAATGTCAAATTTTGTATATGCCTGAGCCTCTTTGAGCTTATCTACAAGGTCAGTGATCAGGGGAAGAGGGTAGGTGTTCCAAATGTGTTGTTGGCCTTGAACAACTAACAACAATGAGTGCTTTAAACCACAGGTGCAAGGAGTTGATAGAAAACGAGTAGACAGCGATGGCGAGTGTTGAACACGAGTGACATGGCAAAGATGATACAAGTAGTGGGGATGGGGAGAATAACCGTTACGAGGTGAAGCATACGAGTTGTCCCTTGACAGAGGACTAGGCTGGCAATGAAAGGAAGAGTGGTATTCAAGTGTACAAGGTCCCTATGAGGAAGGAAGGAATACAAGTGAACAGGACTGGGGAAATTATGGAGAGTAAGGTAGGGTTTATATAGAGGGAGACAAGTTTAGGGCAGGTGTGCGATATAGAATGTGATGGAAGGTCATGGAATGTGAAAGAAGAAAAGAAGCATAGGTGTGAGAGAAAGAAGTTGTCCATGAGGCGTGACATCATAATGATGTCATGGTCTAGGCCCTAGGTCAGGTGACATTTCCTGCGGTCATGTGTACTGGTCACGTGACCTTGGGAAGGGATTAATGGTAAACAGTGCTCAGGGATCAAAGATATGAGCGAAGTGTAAACTAAAGAAAAAGTGAAAAAGCGTACGACGTGGACACGAACTATAACAGAATGGTGTGTTTGTTCAGGTAGTGGTAGTCCTGACAAGGGTGGAGTTTGCCATCTTTCTTCTTAACAAAGAAGAAGGGTGACGCTTGAGGAGACTTTGAGGGACGGATCTTTCTGGCTTTGAGATTTTCATTGAGGAAATCTTTGGTGGTTTTCTTCTCATCAGGGGAAAGGGGATAGATCTTGCCAATCTTTGGGGTAAAGGAGTCCTTTAAGTTAATGGCATGGTCATAAGGGTGAGAGGGTGGAAGTTCGCCAGCGGTGACTTCAGAGAAGACTTTGGAAAAGGTGGCATATTCGGGAGGAAGGATTACCTTTTTCTTATTGACAAGTTGTTTGATCGCGAGGTCTGTGGCAGTGGTGTAGGCCTTAACTCGAGCAGGGTTGATGATGATTCGACGATCGCCATGGATGTAATATTCACAGGAATTGTTAATGGCCTTGAACTAATAACAATGACAACCTCTAGATGACAGGCTGGAGGAGTTGATAGAAGACGATGAGACGACGATGACAAGTGTTGTATACAAGTGAGACAGCGAAGACGATGTTGGTAGTGGGAATCAGTAATATGACAGTGATGAGATGGAGCATAAGTGGTCCCTTTGCAGAGGACTAGGCTGGCAGAGTGAAGGAGGAGTGGTATTCAGGTGTACAAGGTCCTTATGAGGAAGGGAGGAATACAAGTGAACAGGACTGGGGAAATTACGGAGAGTAAGGTAGGGTTTATATAGAGGGAGACGAGTTTAGGGCAGACGTGAGACATAGAATGTGATGGAAGAGAAGGGAATGTGATAGAAGGAAAGAAGCATACACATGAAAGAAAGAAGGTGTCTATGAGGTGTGACATCATACTGATGTCATGGTCTGGGCCCCAGGTCAGGTGATGTTTCCTGTGGTCATGTGCACTGGTCACATGACTTTGGAAAGGTGACTAATGGAAAAACGGTGCTCAGGAATGATAGGATATGAGCGAAGTGTAAGGTAAGAAAAAGTGAAAGCGTATGGTGTTGGACACGAACTATCACAGGAATAGGTGGAGATGGTGGTGTTGGTGAAGTCCTCTGCCTGGACATATTTGGGGTTTTCATAGTCAAGGTAATCATAAAGGTTTTTGTCCCAATCGTGGTGGGTCTGATGATGGCGGGTGGTCAGGACAGGTTCTTGATATTGGAAGTGAGTGAGGAATGCATTGTGGGTTTGAGAGTCTGTGGAGGATTTGGTGAAGAGGATTTTTGACTGATCAGTGGATTCGTCGATTTGGATGGTATTCTTCTTCCAGTTGATGGTGGGGTTCACCACTGTCAACCAGGGAAAGCCAAGGATGATGCGTTCTTCTCCATATCCCATGACATGGAAGAGGACTTCATGAGTGACGCCATTGACAGAGATGAACAGATTGGCAGTGTATTGGATAGTGCCATTCTTGTTCAACATTTCATTGACATTTTGGACTTGGATTGGTTTCTCAAGTTTGCGACATGGGATCCAGTGTTTTCGTGTGAATTGCCAATTGAGGCAATTGATTGTGGCTCCAGAATCAATAAGAGCTGTGGTTTCGATGTTTTTGAGAGTGCGCAAGGGGACAATAAGTTGAACGGGGATACTCAGAGATCTATTGTTCTTGGAAGATATATGCACAGCTTTAGATACAATGGGGGAGGATTGCGTCGATCGATACTCCCCTTTCAAAAACCCTGTGTGTAAGAAACTATTTCAGGAACATCTTCATCATCACATTCTGTCAAGTCCAGCAAAGCCATCTCTTCTTTGTCATTCTTTGCAACCACTACATCACCACTTTTCAACTTCTTTTCTTCAGAAGGTGTTGGTGTGGTGGCGAACTTGGCTTTGCAATTCATGGAGGTGTGACTGGGTTTTTGGCAATGGAAGCAGAGGCTCTTGCGGGTGCATTCGGAACAGAGGGCATCCGTGAGTTTCGGGGGGTGAGTAGAAATGATGTCCATGTCCATAGCGTTGGGATTGATGGCATGGGGAAGGTGAAAGGTTTTCAAGGGGGTGGTGGGTTTGGCATTTTGTGCCTTGATTTCCTGAGCCCATTCCCATATGGTGTGGAAGGTCATCACCTTCTTGTACCAGTCTTCAATCTTGGTGGGGACGGCCTCCATCATCATGATGTGAGACATGACTGAAGCAGGGATACCAGCTGAGTAGTAGCTGATAAGGATGTTGGAGTCAGTGACTCCAGCAATGGTGGCATGGTTCTGGAATTGAGAGGTGTAGGAGGAGAGAGAGGGTTTGTATACCCCCTTCATGGTGGTCATGTGGGTGGTGGACATCCAAGTGATGGATTGTCCAATGACATTATGGTGCTGGAAGGCCTTGTTGATCTTGTCAACAAACTTGGCCCAGGTACCTATTGATATGGTGCCAGTGGTGGAGTTGATGCCAGCGGCATGGAAAGTAGTTGCCCAGGTGTGGGCCAATCTTTTTGTCATGAATAAAAGGATAAAAGCGATTTTCTTCACATCGGTGTTATACACGTCAGCATTGGTTGAGAGATAAAAGAGGCAGGAGTTAAACCATGCCTGGTATTTGGTGAAAGAGCCATTGTATTCAGAGGGGGAGTTGAGCTTGAGCTTGACTGGTTTTGCCAAAGACATGATAGTCAGAGGCGTCAAAGGTGGGGGCAAGGACGAAGGCGAAGACAAAGAGTTTCATCTGAAAGATGACATGGGAGTTTGAAGAGGCTGAGCAGAGTCCTGGTCTTCGTCGGTGGAGTCGGGGGCAATGACAGGGGGCGGACACCGTGTGGTGGTCCAATGAGGATCTCTGTAGTAGTCGCGAGACAAAGTTGTTTAGTGATACAGCTTACGTGGTAGTAGCCGTGAAAGAAGAAGCTTAGTTCTTTTGTTATGCTTGGTCCGGGTAGGAGTGAACATAGCCTTGGATAACCCCTAGTTGGCTAAGGGCAGACATGAGGAGTGTCGGGACGATGCTGATGGGTGTTCAGCAATCAAGTGTCGAAGAACAAGTCCTGGGTAGAGGGTTACTCAACGATGAGATCGAGAGGTTCAGAGATAGTCCAATTAATACGGAGGACAAAAATGCAATTGTGAAGATGAGAGTCGACACATCGAGAGGGTCAAGGGCAAGGGAATAAGGGTATATTTCCAAGGAGAACTAAGCTAAGGGACAGGTACGCGACACGAGGGTTTATATACCTAAAGGAAGTGTGCACGGACCAAGCTATGTAATCAGGGTAAAGGGCATGCTTGGTAAGTGCCAAGAGAATTAGTAATGCCAAGCAAAGAAGTGTTAACAGCCTTGAACAATAATAGCGATGGGCACCTAGAACACAGGTGCAAGGAGCTGGTTGAACATGTAGAGACAACGGCGACGAGAGTCGAAGGCGAGCGAGATGGCGAACACAATGCACATGGTTGGGATCGGAAGAATGACGGTCACGAGATGAAGCATAAGTTGTCCCTTGACAGAGGACTAGGCTGGCAGATGAAGAGAAGAGTGGTATTCAAGTGTACAAGGTCCCTAAGAGAAAGGGAGGAATACAAGTGAACAGGACTGAGGAAATTACGGCGAGTAAGGTAGGGTTTATATAGGTAAAGATGACTTCAGAGCAGGTGTGAGAGGTGGAATGTGACGGAAGGTGATAGAATGTGAAAGAAGGAAAGAAGCATAAGTGTGAGAGAAAGAAGCTGTCCATGAGGCATGACATCATAGTGATGTCATGGTCTAGGCCCTAGGTCAGGTGATAGTTCCTGCGATCACGTGCACTGGTCACGTGATCTTTGGAAAGGGATTAGGGGTAAAACAGTGCTCAGGGATCATAGGATATGAGTGAAGTGTAAAGAAAAGTGAAAGGTGTATGGGTTGGACATGAACTATAACAAGAAGTATGACTTGGGATGAGTCATGCACAACTAGGTATGACTTGACATGAGTCAGGACCCGAAACAATTGTACAAGTGATGACAGCATGAGAAAGGTGAGCCCAATGGGGTTACCATGGAATGCTGGCCATCGTGAGACAAAAGGAGACGAATGCATACAATGGTGGCATGAGAAAGGTGAATCCACAGGTTACTGTGGAGTGTCTACCATCATCGAAGAAAAGGGATAAGTAAGAAAAAGGCATAGATGATGACAAAGCATGATGAATCGTAACACAGCTTTCATTGAGTATCCACACCGGCACACCAAATTCTTGTATGTGTGACACATCAGGTTTGTCACCTGTCCATTTTTGGTGTGGTGTGGCATCACTGATCACATGAGTGTATGCGCAGTTGTGTATGTAGCATGCATGATGCACGGCCTCTGGCCACAATTCATTGGGTAAGCGATGTGCTAATAGCATTGCATGTGCCAACTCAACAACAGTGTGGTTATACTGTTCTGTGACACCATTTTGTTCTGGCATGTAAGGTGCTGTGGTGTGTATCTTGATTCCCTTTTCAAGACACCACATGATCAGATTGTGATTGATGTATTTGTGTCCATTATCAATGTGTATGGCTTTAGGCAGTTTATTGCCTTGTCATTCTACCCAGGTCAGGTAGTGTTTGATCTTAGCAGATGCTTCTGTCTTATTAGTAAGGTACATTAGCTTAGTTTGTCGAATGGCCTCATCAATGAATGAAATGTAGTACTTATGCCCTTTTAATCCAGGCATGGGAGCTGGATCCCAAAGATTGGAATGGGTGATCTCACCTGGTTGTACTTCCTGGCAGCTTCCCTTTTTAGGCAAGGGCTGGCAAGTATGTTTCGCCTGGATGCATGCATCGCATGTGAAGTCCTGTGTGCTATTCATTACATTGAATCCATTTACTAATTGCTTACCATGTAAGGTTCGCAGCCCAATGATTGAGATGTGTCCCAGATGGTGGTGCCATTCCGTCCAAATGTAGGAGTTTCTTAATTTTACTGCAATCTGTGTGCTGTCATCTTCATATTGTGTCACAATGTCCATATAATATAGGTTGTGACACTTATGCCTGAGTGTGATTTTCTCTTGACCTTTGTTTTGGATAATTATTATTCCATTTCTGCATGATGAGCTACCACCTGCACTGTCAATTCATCTGAGTGACAAAAGATTGTCACGTGCTTTGGGTACATGCAGTGCCTTGACTAGCCAAATTTTCATAAGTCGGCTATCGATCCAGCTAACAATTGTGACAGTACCCTTTCCATATGTGGTGACAGGTTGATCACCAAGTCCCTTAACCACCCTTTTTGGTAGTGCTTGGTAGTCAGTGAATGCACCTCACTCAGCGCATATGTGTAAGGTAGCACCTGAGTCAGCAATCCAAGAATAAGCTGAGAAAGTGGCCTCATTGGCCTCATCACTTGGTCCAGTTATGTGTACATGTGTAGAGAATGCATTATCTAAACTTTTTGTATCACTCTCTGTATCCACTGCATCTCTTATTAAATTCATGCGCTCTCTAATTTTCAGGTCAGGTTTTTGTTTTCCTGTCCCTTGGAGATTCATCCCTTCCCTCTATTGGTGGGGTTTCTCCAGCACTCATTTTCTTGGCGCCTGAACTTGTCACAGATGTTGCACTTGGGTTTCCCCTTGTGTCAGCAATTTTTGGTGACATGGTTTGTGCATCCACAAATGCCACATGATCGGGTCTTACCCTTATTCAGCGTGTTCCTGGTTTTAGCCGAGAAGCTGTACTCACTTTCATCACCTTTCTCCTTTTGTCTCTTATCTTCTTCAGTCAGTAGTGATACGAGTTCTTGCATGGTCATAATTTGTGCTTGAGGGTTACCTAGGGTACTGCCTTGATATCCCAGATATGACGTAGTAAATACCTCCCAGCTGTGAGAGAGTGACGCCACGAGTATGGACTTGAACTCAGCATCATCTAGCCAATGTCCGCTTAAGGTAAGGTGTTCACATATCTGTTTCAGCTCATGTAAGTGCATGGGAATGTCGGTTCCATCTTTGGCTTGGGCGCTGTACAGCATGCATTTAAGGGATAGGATGGATTTTTGGCTGTGTGGTTCATGGATAGTGTGCAGTGCTTCCCACATTTGTGCTGCTGTAGTACACTCAGAGATGTGGACTACTTGTTCATCCTTGATTGCTGTGGTAATGAGTTCTTGCGCAATCAGATCTTTCATGTTCCAAGTGATAGTGGCTATGGGGTCCTGTGGTCTAGGCAACATCCCTGTAGCAATGTCATATGCCTCCTTCCATTTCAGGATGGTGGCTATGCAGGTTTTTCAAGCAAGCCAGTTGCCATCTCACAACTTCTCTATTTTAGGAGATGATTGTGAGGCTCCTAAGTTGGCATTTGGAGCAGGAGCTACAGTGACTGGTTGTATTATAGGAGGAGCAGGAGGAGCAGGGAGAACTCCTGGTCCCAAGAGTGTGGGATTCGGTGGCGGCACAATAAGCGGCAGCAATGGAGGCAGTCCAGAATTAGACATAAGGGGCAGATGCTGATATAGAGCATATATGGGAGATTAGATTACAGCTGCATAGGGCTCATAACCTGTTAGACAGAGGTTATTGGATGTGAGCGAGGTGCAAAGGCAAGCTCAGATGGTAAGATGATGGCAGGAACGCAAGTAAATTGTATTCTATCCCCTATACTACTGCTTTAATTACACTGTCCTACTGTATTGGTTGCTAATCACATAGAGTAGTCCTTTGGGATTGTATTCAGCACTCTTGGCCTTGTGTGGCTTGTATATTAGGTAATGGGCAAGTTCTCACAACAATCAGAACTTTGGAAAAAATTTAAGCTGTTAACAAAGAATGGTTCAAGCTCAAGTTATGCTGGGGGTCTACACAAGTAAACAAGTGTATCAATGAGGAGTGAACAACATCAAGAAGATGGATGAGGAGTTGACTGGGTCCAGCATCAAAGTAACTGAGGCCCATCGTGAACACCAATTAATAGTCATACAGAACTGATGTGACAAGGGAATCATGATGAATATAATAGATGGTGGCTCGGGAGAACTACTAATAGGTTAAATATTCCGAGTCATCAATCATCATCAAAGAATTTAAAACCAATCAAGCTCACACTGGGAGTGTCCCCCCTTTTCATAGATTATTTTCCATCATCACTCTGAGTATTGGAGTGGGACAAAATTCTGGGTCTTGACTTGGATAACACTGGCTGTATTCATCTACACCAATGTGGAGGAAACAGCCATATTGCTGACCGCCGATGGTCTATGTGTGCGACACAAGTATGGCCTAGACTGCAGTGTGGGCATCATGATCAAAAAACCATGCCACTCTATAGCCCTCAGCCAGCTCGTCGGCAAGCCGTTGGCAGGATATGGACAATGCGATCAGTTAGGATCAAATTGGCTGTGCCATCCCAATATTGTTGAGAAGCATGCACATAGGAAGGAACTGGATAGACTAGCCTAGAGCCTGGGCAGCGAATAGTATGTACATATTAATCTTTTGTATCATGTGCACACTGTGTCAGCAGAAGAACCACTGATTTCAAATGCAAGACATGGATACAATCCACAGGACTAGGCAAGCATGTCAATGAGGAGTGAATAAAAGATTGTAAAAATGGACGAGCATAGGTGTTACGATTGCTCCTCATCTCACACTCTTTACCAGATGGAGACAGACTCCACTGACACATGTACGAACCAGACTCTAACTTTCATTTCTCCGAAGTCACGTGACCAGCAGCACGTGACCGTGGGACATATCACATGACTAGGTCTAGGCCCGGTGATGTCATGCCTCATGTCTTATCTCTTATCTTTCTTATCTGCT
>JBBPLZ010000145.1:0-19142 GCA_038090055.1 Hemileccinum hortonii | reverse complement strand
AAGGTTTTGATGGAGCAGCTTGTTCCATTGAAGGGTTGCTTGCTTGAGACCATAAATAGCTTTTGTAAGCGACAAACCTTAGATTCCTGGCCATTAACTACAAATCCTTCTAGTTGGACCATGTAAATCTCTTCATCTAGCTTGCCAAACAGAAATGCTGTTTTGATATCTAACACTTTGATTTCCCAATTGTTAAGTGCTGTCAGTGCAAGGACTAGTCAGAAGTTTCAAACCTAGTGACTAACACCTGACTGACACTTGACTGACAACTGACTAATAATTAGTCTTTATCCTAATCAACTTGACTGACATTAGGATAACAACTTGACTGATGTGTCAGTCAGGATCATTACCAATATTCAAGATCTGATGACTAAGATGTGACTCATGTCGAGTCATATCTATTATTAGATGACATGAGAAATAGATCATCTAACCATGAGATAAGATTACATCTTATCACATGAGACACTACTCATCTTGTGAATGCATGATGCGATATATTGATACTCTCGCATCATAGCACACCATTGTTCTAGTGCTTTATGCTATTGGTTAGAATACCATAGAACTTCTATCTTTTAGGATAGATCATACATAGAAACAAACATCTTGTACAGGTATATAAGATGGCTTTACAGTGCATCTTATCTATATCAAATTTACATCCTCTCTTTTGATCTTACTGTTCTCTGAACAAGACTCTTGGCTTCTGTACCATTGCTCTATCACTCAAGTAAGTATTCCTACTTGAGGTTCATTCCCCTGTCCCTTCGCCATTCGGAGTACTTTGTATTCTGAAAGAGATTTGGGCATAGATTTGATAATTGATACCCTTATTGTAGAGATGTAACACTTGATTCTTCCAGAGATCGGCATCAGAGCAGAGCAGCTCAAACTGCTGCGTGTATACTTCGATGGGCATGTTGCCCTGTTTAAGTGTGAGGAGTTTTCAATAGCACTCCTCGGCTATCACATTGATACAGAAGTGGGATTCCACCTTCTTTTTTAGGGCAGACCACTGTTATAGTTCATGTCCAACCCGTATGCTTTTCACTTTTTCTTACTTTACACTTTGCTCATATCCTATGATCCCTGAGCACCGTTTTATCATTAGTCATCTTTCCAAAGTCACGTGACCAGCACACATGACCATGGGAAACGTCACCTGACCTGGGGCCTAGACCATGACATCACTATGATGTCACACCTCATGGACAACTTCTTTCTCTCATATTCGTGCTTCCTTTATTCTATGACCTTCCATCATGTTTTCTCGCATTCCATCTCTCACACCTGCCCTGAAGTCGTCCATACCTATATAAACCCTATCTTACTCTCCATAATTTCCTCAGTCCTGTTCACTTGTATTCCTCCCTTCCTCATAGGGACCTTGTACACTTGAATACCACTCTTCCCTAATTCGCCAGCCTAGTCCTCTGCAAAGGGACCACTCTATGTTGCACCTCGTTACTGTCATCTTACCGATCCCCGCCACTAATATCGTCTTTGTCATATCACTTGTCTACAACACTTGTTGTCGTTGTCTCATCGTCTTTTATCAACTCCTCCAGCCTGTTGTCTAGAGGTTGTCATTGTTATTAGTTCAAGGCCGTTAACAACCACTTAGGCCATACGTTAGCCTTTTCTGCATCTGTGACCTTGTTGTCCTCCTTTGTCATATAGTCTTGGAGGGTTATGCACGCAAAATTGGCTGCTTTATCATCCATGTGCAAGAGAACAGCAACCATTGATTGTTTGCATGTTAGCATGGACTGGCATTGGGTCCACACAGTGACTTTGGTCCACCAGTTATGGAAGATGGCCCAGTTACTGTCCCACGTGCCTGGGTCGGCAAAGGCTTTATATGAATTTGGAGGGGTGGGAAGAGAAGCGGTGATGGATGAAGTGGCTAGGGCTTGTTGTTGCAGCTGAGCCTGCTGCTGCATAATCCCAGCCAGGAACTGAAACTGGTTCAGAATGTCCTGCCAGGTAATGGGGGCAGGTTCTCCTGACATCCTTACTGAGTCCTATCTTCCAAGGATTCTCTGGGAATTCAAAGAATGGAAATTGACAGTGGCGGAGGACGATGTGGGGGCAGAGGACGGAGTGGTTAGGGTGATCTTGGTCCCAACCTGGGTGATACTTTGAGTGGATGTAATGGGGGTCCTGCTGGTAGACTCAGCAAGGACAGCGACAGCGGTGTTATAGTTTGTGTCCAACCCGTACGATTTTTCACTTCTCTTTACCTTACACTTTGCTCATATCTCTGAATCCCTGAGCACCGTTTTCCCCTAATCCTTTTCCAAGGTCACGTGACTAGTGCACGTGACTGTGGGAACTATCACCTGACCCAGGGCCCAGACCATGACATCACTATGATGTCACGCCTCATGGACAGCTTCTCTCTCTCACATTCGTGCTTCCTTTATTCTATTACCTTCCATCATGTTCTCTCGCATTCTATCTCTCACACCTGCCCTTAAGTTGTCTCTCATATATAAACCCTACCTCAGTCTCCGTAATTTCCCCAGTCCTGTTCATTTTGTATACCTCCCTCTCCTATAGGGACCTTGACCATCTGAATACCACTCCTCTCCTCTCTGCCAGCCTGGTCCTCTGTAAAGGGACTCTTTTATGTTGCACGTTATCACCTTCATCGCCCGACTACCCGCCACCGATCTCGTTCTCGCCATGTCACTCGTCGTTGACACTCGTCGTCGCCATATATACCTCTTTGTCCAGTTCCTCCTTGTACCTTTGGTTTAAGGTACTCGTCGTTACTAATTGTTCAAGGCCGTCAACAAGCGGGGACCAGCTTGTTGATGAGCTAAAGCGAGGTCTGCGGGATTCCAGTTGTCGTTGGGGTTGAAGTTAATGGGAACACCGAAATTATTTACAGCAGTGGGAGTGGGGATATTGAGCTGAAAGAACTGGAGGGCAGTGACTTGTCTGTGACAAAAGTACTGATCAATGCGAGATGAGTGGGGCATATACTGAAAGAAGCAGGATGTAGCGAGTCAGACTTCAGAGAGTCTTGTTCAAGTGTTGTTGGCCTTGAACTACTTAAAATGACAAGTGCCTAAACTACAGGCGCAAGGAGTTGATAGAATATGAGAAAACGATGGTGACAAGTGTTGAAGACTAAGGAGACAGCAAAAACAATGGTTGTGGTTGGTATTGGGACGATGATGGTGATGAGGTGCAACATAAAGTGGTCCCTTTGCAGAGGACTAGGCTGGCGAGAAGAGGAGGAGTGGTATTCAGGTGTACAAGGTCCCTATGAGGAAGGGAGAAATACAAGTGAACAGGACTGGGGAAATTATGGAGGAGAGGGAAGGGTTTACAGTGGCTCAAATAAGTGTCCCAATGTTGGGCCATTCTAGAAAGACTTCATATTTGCAAGGAAACTAAAATGTATCAGCTCTGACCCTTGCAGGGTCATAAATAGCCCTACCTCCTGCCCTGAAGATGAGCCCTTATGCATGTGATTTGGCTACTGTGGCACTGAGATATATCCATATTAAAATATTATGTCATTGGGACACTTATTTGAGCATAATGATATCAGTCATCTTTTAGTAAATAACATAATGTTCTGATGGGTGTTATGCTTCAACCCTGACTTATTATGTAACTTACATAATCCTGGGCACTATAAAGAGCAGAAATACCACCCAACTAATCCTACTTCACCATGAAGCCCATTTCTACCTCTGCTAGAGCTCATATCCTCTTTCTCTCTGAATTTGGCCTTTCTGCTAGGAAAATATCCTTCCAAACTGGTCTGGAGAAGTCCACTGTGACCAGGGTTATCAAAGAGATTCATCCAGGCAGGGAAAACATCAAATTAGGCTCTCCTTCCATGCTTTCTCCTACTGATAAAAGGAGAATTGTCTCTAGTATTACCATTGGCAAGGTTGAAAATGCTATCCAGGCAACCCATCTCATCCATTCTACCCTCTCCTCTCCTGTCTCTTTCCAAACCATCTGCAATGTGCTAAAGTCAACATTTTTAAAGGCTGTAATCAAGAAAAAAAACCACTCTTGTCTGTGAAGCATAGGAAACATAGGCTAGACTTTGCTCTCAAGCACCAACACTGGACTGTGAAGGACTGGACTAGGGTAATTTGGTCAGATGAGACCAAGATCAACAGGATTGGGTCAGATGAAAGGAAGTATGTGTGGAAAGTGGCAGGAAAACCTCTGCAAGACAAGAAGGTACAAAGGACAATAAAGTTTGGAGGAGGTTTTTTGATGGATTGGGAATGCATGGGCTGGAATGGAGTGGGAATCCTTGCAGAGGTGGAAGGAAGGATGAATACTGAGCAGTATATCTCCATTTTGAAGGATAATCTGCTTCCTACTATGGAAAATTCTGGGATCCCTGAAGAGAGCATTATCTTTCAACAAGATAATGATCCAAAGCATACCTCTAAAAGGGCCCAGGAGTGGCTGAAATCTCAAGGTATCAAGATCCTTGATTGGCCAGCACAATCTCCAGACCTTAGTCCTATTGAACATCTCTGGCAAATTCTCAAAAAGAAACTCAATAGCTATGCAACACCAGCAAAAGGGGTTTGGGAGCTTTGGGAAAGGATTGATGTGGAATAGGGCAAGATAGAGGTTGAGGAATGTCAAAGATTGATAGAAAGCATGCCTAGAAGACTAGAGGCAGTGATAAAGGCAAAAGGAGGGCATACAAAGTACTAAAATTACAGAGTAGAAATGTTGCTCAAATGAGTGTCCCAATGACATGTCATTTTGAAATTGTTATATCTCAGTGCTATGACAGCCAAACCACATGCCTAAGGGCTCATTTTCAGGGCAGGAGTTAGAGCTATTGATGACCCTGCAAGGGTCAGAGCTAATATATTTTAGTTCTCTTGCAAATATGAAGTCTTTCTAAAATGGCCTAACATTGGGACACTTATTTGAGCCACTGTATATAGGTAAAGAGTACTTTAGGGCACGTGTAAGAGATAAAATGTCATGGAACACGATGGAAGCTTATAGAATAAAAGAAGTACAAATGTGAGAAAAGAAAATGTCCATGAGGTGTGACATCATAGATGATGTCATGGGCTAGACCTCAGGTCATGTGATGTTTCCTGCAGTCATGTGTACTGGTCACATGACTTTGGAAAGAGAACTAAGGTGAACAGTGCTCAGGGATTATAGGATATGAGCAAAGGTAAAGTAAAGAAAAAGTAAAAAGTGTATGGCATTGGACACAAACTACAACAAGTATCAACATATCACATTATGCATTCACAAAATGAGTAGTGTCTCATGTGATAAGATGCAATCTTATCTCACAGTCAGATGATCTATTTCACATGTCATCTAATAATAGATATGACTTGACATGAGTCACATCTTAGTCATCAGATCTTAGAATATTAGTTGTGTGATTGACCTAATGACTGTAGTCTGTCATGCTAATGACTATGTCTGTCATGCTCTTATCCTAATGATATTAGGATAGTGTCTATCATGCTAAATGCATAACTAATATTCTCAACATTCACTGTATATATAAATTGCTCCCCCTCCACAGGAGAAGCTACCACCTGCACCATCAATCCACCCAAGTGACAAAATGTTGTAGTTCGTGTCCAAACACCATATGCTTTTTCGCTTTTCTTTACTTTATCTTCACTCACATCCTATGATCCCTGAGCACCATTTACCTTAGTTCTCTTTCCAAAATCACATGACCAGTACACATGACTGTAGAAAACATCACCTGACCTGAGACCTAGCCCATGACATCATTTATGATGTCATGCATCATGAACATCTTCTTTTCTCACATTTATGCTTCTTTTGTTCCATCATGTTCCATAACATTCTATTTCTCAGGCCAGCCCTAAGTACTCTCTAGCTATATAAACCTGTCCTCTCTCTCCATAATTTCCCCAGTCCTGTTCACTTGTATTCCTCCCTTCCTCATAGGGACCTTGTATACTTGAATACCACTCTTCTCTTTGCTCGCCAGTTTGGTCCTCTGTCAAGGGACCTTTGTATGTTGCACCTTGTAACTGTTATTCTCCCGATCCCCACCACAAATATTGTCTTTGCCATCTCGCTCATCTTTGACTCTCATTGTTGTCACCTCCTCATCTTCTATCAACTTGCACCTGTCATTTAGGCACTTGTCATTTTAGGTTGTTCAAGGCTGTTAACACTTGAACAGGACTTCCCAAAGCCTGACCTGCTGCAACCCACTTTATTCATTTATGCCATGGTCCTCACACATTGACTGTTACGTTCATTGCAGACAAGTCACTGCTCTTCAGTTTTTTCAGCTCAACGTTCCCACCCCCGCTGCCATAGATAACTTTGGCGTTCCTCTTAATTTTGACCCAAACAACAACTGGGATTCTGCAGCTCTCATCCTCGCTCATCAACAAGCCACTCCCCATCACCATTGTCCTCACTGAGTCTACCAGCAGGACCCCCATTACCTCCGTTCTGAATATCACCCTGGTTGGAACCAAGGCTGTCCTAATCTTTTCGTCTTCCATCCCCACATCGTCCTCCACCATCGCCAGTTTCCGTTCTTTTGAATCCCCAGAGAATCCTTGGAAGATAGGACTCAGTAAGGATGTCAGGAGAACTAGCACCTGTCACCTAGCAGGATGTATTGAACCAGTTTCAATTCCTTGCCAGGATTATGCAGCAACAAGCCCAGCTGCAACAACAAGCTCTAGTAAACCTGCCTGTTGTTCCTGCTCCCACTCTTCCCGCACCATCATCATATAAAGCCTTCATCAACCTAGGCATGTGGGACGGTAACCAAGCCACTTTCCATAATTGGTGGACTAAGGTCGCCACATGGATGCAGTGTCAATCCACACTCACATGTAAACAATCCATGGTTGCCATCCGTTTGCGCATGGATGGCAAGGCTGCTGATTTCGCACACATAACCCTCCAAGGTTACATGACCAAGGAGAATAACAAGATATCTGATGTGAAGAAGGCCAACATCTGGTCCAAGTGGTCAGCTCTTAAGAAAAAGGTGGAGTTCCACTTCCGCATGGACATCGTAGTTGAGGAGTGCTACAGAAAACTCCTCACCTTTAAGCAGGGCAATCTGCCCATAGAAGTCTATATGCAGCAGTTTGAGCTGCTTCACTCCAACACCAATCTAGCAAAGGATCAGGCATTACGCCTTTATAAAGAGGGCATAGATTACCAAATTTATGCTCAAATCTCTCCACAACCCCACCATTGACAACACATTGGATAAATAACAAGAAACCACTATCTTGATTGGAAAAATCTTCAATCAAATGCGACTGGAATGATCATGTTTGAACACCAACCAGTTCCAACCCTGCTTGGAACACCGCTTTACCAAAACAGGTACACAACCAGGCCAGGGGCCCCTATGGACATGCGTGCCATCCAATCAGGCAAGGAGACATGCACATGTTACAACTGTAGTGAGGTAGGACATCTATCTTGCAATTGTACGAAGCCTTGTCATCCTTGAGGCCAACCTCAATTCAACCTGCTTACGGGTTGCACTTCATATCTGCTCCCTTGCACAAACCTGGGAGATCGCTGCTCCCTCCACTGGTGAACAAGGTTCTGGAAATCCCCCATGGATGACCAAAGAGGCTCAGACCTACTACTATGACCTCTTTGAGGCACATGCATGCCAGATGGCTGCCGATGAACTTAAGGACTCAGAAAAAGGGAAAGCTGAGTGAACCTAGGAGGTGTTTCCTTGACTATGGACAACACACATGTACTTTCTCATTCTTCTTCTGCTTCTCTTTCTTCCAATAGGTTCTCTGTTCTTGATGTTGAAGAGGAGATGGACGGTGATGTGATTGATGACACACTGAACAAAATTTCTACATATGATTCACAGTCTGTCAAGGCATCTCACTTGAGTGCAGTACTAGACTCAAAACAAAGTGTGCTTAATTCCTTGATAAAAGAAAAAATATCTCTTTCTCCTATCTATAAATCCTCCTGTGCTTCCTTTTCTCAGGTTGAACTCTCTACCTCTCAAGGAGGAGAATTCGACATCTTGGCTAATGTTTTTTTTTCAGAAAAATGGTGAATGGCACAAATGTGCTACCAAAGCTCTACTTGACTCTGGAGCAGTTCAAACCTTCATCGATAAAAAATGGGTAAAAAACAATGGTATCTCCATGACTCTTCTTTCTAACCCTATTGCCATCACCAACACCGATGGTACTGTATGAAAACATGGACAAATCACTCACTATGTCTCAATTATACTAATGTTTCAAGGAAATTCCGAAGGGTTTGATGTGCTAGTTGCAACCCTAGGAATGCATAATATAATTCTAGGTTTTGACTGGTTTTGATGTCACAAACCTTTCATTGATTGGGAGGACAAGATGATTATTCTCTCTCATTGTATCTGTAACTGTCGAGCTATTAATGCTCCACAGCTCATCAAAGACATCTGGAATGTCAATATTTGTTTCATTGAGGAGGGACTTGCTGAAAAAGTCCACAAACAATACCACACCTTCCTCAATGTATTTAGCAAGGAAAAATCCAAGCGCATGCCTGTACGCAAACCCTGGGACCATGCCATCAACCTTAAACCTGACTTTGTTTCCAAAAAGGGATGAGTCATTCCACTCTCTAATGCTGAACTGGAAGAAGTTCATAATTTTATTTGTAATGAACAAGAAAAGGGTTATATTTGGCCCTCTAAATTCCTTTAAACTGCACCTGTCTTTTTTATTCCAAAGAAAACTGGAGAAAAATGCCTTGTTATGGATTACCATTATCTAAACAAGGGCACAGTAAAAAATTCTTATCTGTTTCCACTCATTTCCTCTTTAGTCAACTGCCTCAAGGGTGCCAACAAATTCACATGCCTCGATCTGCAATGGGGGTATAACAATGTCCATATTAAGGAAGATGACAAATGGAAAGCCACCTTTGTCACACCACTTAGGGCCTATAAGCCTGTCATTATGTATTTTGACATGACTAACTCTCCTCCCACATTCCAGCAAATGATGAACAACATCTTCAATGATATGTACGCTGTTGTCATCATCTATCTGGACGACATGTGCATCTTTACCAAGGGAAAGTCCAATGATGAACATTTGGCCGTTGTCATGGAGGTCTTGCAGTGCTTGCATGACAATGACCTCTATGCTAAACCAGAAAAATGTGTATTTAATGCTGATGAAGTTGACTTCTTAGGCATGACTGTATCGAAAAACAGGGTTGGCATGCAATCCAAGAAAGTTGACGCCATTCTCGACTGGCCAACCCCCACAAAATTAAAACAACTTCAATTGTTCCTTGGACTCTGTAACTATTATCATCATTTTATTAATGGTTTTGGACAGATCACACATCCTTTAAATGACCTTACCAAAAAGGGCATGCCATATACCTGGGGAGAGGCCCAACAAACCACATTTGATACATTCAAAAAGCAATTCACGATGGCACCTTTTCTCACTTTCCCTGTCTCATCTAAAGATATGCGTGTTGAAACAGATGCAAGTGGTATCACCACTGGGGCTGTTTTGTCAGTCTTGGGGGAGGATAAGTTATGGCACCCTTGTGCTTTCCTTTCTCACCCCTTTTCTCCTGCAGAAAAAAACTACCCCATCTATGACAAAGAACTTCTCACTATTATACACACTCTTGAGGAGTGGCGCCACTATCTTATTGGAAAATCTAACTTTGAGATCTGGACAGACCACAAAAACTTAGAATATTGGAAGAAACCTCAAACACTCTCTGGTCAACAAGCTTGCTGGCATGAGTTACTCCAAGAATTCAATTACACCCTTGTTTACAAACCAGGTAATACCAATGGCCGTGCCAATGCCCTCTCTCGCCGTCCAGACCATGGTGACACCATTGAAAACCTCAACAAAAACATCACCATCTTCCCCTCCATCATTGTTCATGTAGCTAACTTATCCATTCCAATCACTCTTACCTCCAAGAACACACACATCCCCACCAAGGGCTCTGATGCTGTTAACGGCCTTGAACAACTAATAACGATGAACGCTTAAAACACAGGCGCAAGGAGCTGGTAAAAGACTAGTAGATGACAGCAATGAGAGTCGAAGACGAGCGAGACAGTGAAGACAATACATGTGGTTGGAATCGGCAAGATAACGGTGACGAGGTGCAGCATACGAGAGTCCCTTGACAGAGGACAAGGCTGGCGATGAGGAAGAGGAGTGGTATTCAAGTGGACAAGGTCCTTATGAGGAAGGGAGAAGTACAAATGAACAGGACTGGGGAAATTACGGAGGCTAAGGTAGGGTTTATATAGATGGTGACGACTTAAGGGCAGGTGTGAGAGATGGAATGTGGGAGAACATGATGGAAGGTAATAGAATAAAAGAAGCACAAACGTGAGTGAGAGAAGCTGTCCATGATGTGTGATATCATAGTGATGTCATGGTCTAGGCCCTAGGTCAGGTGAGGTTTCCCGCGGTCACGTGCATTGGTCACATGACTTTGGAAAAGGATTTAGGGGTAAATGGTGCTCAGGAATCATCGGATGTGAGTGAAGTGTAAAGTATGAAAAAGTGAAAAGCGTATGGGTTGGACATGAACTATAACAGATGCCATGACCAGCTTCGACCTCTACTCAACCTCTAATCTTGACATCCCTGCCTACGACCAAGCACTGATTCCCACCCATGTCAAGATCCAACTCCCTATTGGCACATATGGGAGGATTGCGCCTTGTTCAGGCCTCGCCTTCAAACACAAAATCAATGTCATGGCCAGAGTCATTGACACTGATTATAGGGGAGAAATAGGCATAATCCTCTTCAACCACTCTCCCTCTCCATTCCATATATCTAACGGTGATCGTATCACTCAGCTAATTATTGAAAAAATAGAAAATCTAACCCTCACTGAAACAAAGACTCTGGACAAGTCCGGACATAACGATAAAGGTTTTGGCTCCACTGGAGTCCAAGCCATCTCTTCTACTACTCTCACCTTGAACTTTGACACTAAATTATGCTTTGAATCAGTCAAAATGGACACTAACACAATCAACAAATATGAATATTACACAGATGAAAAGTTTTTTAAAACTTCAAACGGCATTGTTTTTGTGCCTCCTTCTCTTCATAACAAACTTATTTCACTTTTTCATGATTCACCAGTATCCAGCCACCCTGGCTGTGATCGTACCATCTTTTCTCTCAAAAAATTCTACTGGTGGCCTGGAGCTGCTAAAGACATTGTCCACTATATAGATCACTGCCAGGTGTGCTCCCTCACAAAGGGATTGTCAAAGCCACCAGCAGGAAAACTTATGCCACTCCCCATCCCTTCTCATCCTTGGATTGACATTTCCATAGACTTCATTACTGGTTTTCCCATCTCCAACGGGTACAACGCCATTGGCATCATTGTTGATCACTTTTCGAAAGAAGTCGTTCTTTTCCCCTGTCACAAAACCACCTCTTCTTCTGATTTAGCTATATTATTTAAAGATCATGTTGTTCTCATGGACTTTCTTCCTCCATAGTGTTGGACTGAGGTCCCCAGTTCGTTTCAGAGTTCACAAAGGAGTTGTGCAAGGTCTTGGGGATCTCTCAAAAACTTTCCACTGCCTACCACCCCCAGACTGATGGTCAAATGGAACACATCAATCACGAGATCCTCACCTATCTTTGAGCATATATCGCAAAGAAGCAGGATTCATGGGCATCCCATCTCAAAATGGCACAATTCATCCACAATGCCTCTCTCACCACCGCTACCAGCACTTCCCCCTTCTCCATCACCTGTAATTATCAACCTCGTCTAGGGGTTGAACTTTCTGCTTCTACCACCCTTGGGGGGTCGTTTGCCAGTTCTATGGACAAGGATCACGATGAAATCTTTGCCATTTTGCAGAAAACCCGGGATCAGATGACCCATGTACAAGAATCCAAATGCTCTGACGCTCCTTCTTATTCCATCAGTGACCTTGTATGATTATCCACTGAGCATCTTTCCCTCCCATACCCTGCACATAAATTAACCCAAAAATTCATCAGCCCTTATTGTGTCACTGCTCTCCTCCCTAATGTTGTCACCCTTCACCTTCCCTCCCACATTTCCATCCATCCCACCATCAACATTTCCCGTGTAAAACCTTATAAAGCCCTGTTGGCCAGCCAACCCGTATTTAAACCTGATGCCATCATCATGACTGAAGACCGGCATGAAGAATACGAAATCAATTATATTGCCGCCTCTTGGCTCCATCATGGGAAACTCCAATACCTCATTCACTGGAAGGGTTGGGATGAAGTTGACTGCACATGGGAGCCAGCTGTTGATTTAAAACATGCGCAGGATGCCATCACTGATTTCCATCAGTCTCATCCCAACACTCCTCAACCCATATTGTTATAGTTTGTGTCCAACCCATACGCTTTTCACTTTTTCGTACTTTACACTTCACTCACATCCGATGATTCCTGAGCACCATTTACCCCTGAATCCTTTTCCAAAGTCATGTGACCAATGCACGTGACCGTGGGAAACCTCACCTGACCTAGGGCCTAGACCATGACATCACTATGATATCACACATCATGGACAGCTTCTTTCACTCACGTTTGTGCTTCTTTTATTCTATTACCTTCCATCATGTTCTCCCACATTCCATTTCTCACACCTGCCCTTAAGTCGTCACCATCTATATAAACCCTATCTTAGCCTCCGTAATTTCCCCAGTCCTGTTCACTTGTATTCCTCCCTTCCTCATAGGGACCTTGTACACTTGAATACCACTCCTCTTTCTCATTGCCAGCCTCATCCTCTGTCAAGATGCTCCATATCATCACCATTATTCTCCTGCTCCCAAGTACTGATCTCGTCTTCGCTGTGTCTCTCATTGTCGACACTCGCCACTGCCGCTTCTACGTGTTTTATCAGTTCCTCGCACCTGTGTTCTAGGTGCTTGTCATTATAGTTGTTCAAGGCCGTTAACACATATGCTCCATCTCTGAGACCAACTTCCTCTCCCTCTTCTGTCCCTTTGGACCCTCTTACACCAAATTCACAGACTTGAGATTGGACCTCGAATTTAATGAATGGGGGGTAATGTTGTAGTTCGTGTCCAAACACCATATGCTTTTTTGCTTTTCTTTACTTTATCTTCGCTCACATCCTATGATCCCTGAGCACCATTTACCTTAGTTCTCTTTCCAAAGTCATGTGACCAGTACACATGACTGCAGGAAATGTCACCTGACCTGAGGTCTAGCCCATGACATCATTTATGACGTCACGCCTCATGGATATCTTCTTTTCTCACATTTATGCTTTTTTTGTTTCATCATGTTCCATAACATTCTATTTCTCAGGCCTGCCCTAAGTACTCTCTAGCTATATAAACCCATCCTCTCTCTCCATAATTTCCCCAGTCCTGTTCACTTGTATTCCTCCCTTCCTCATAGGGACCTTGTACACTTGAATACCACTCTTCTCTTTGCTTGCCAGCTTAGTCCTCTGTCAAGAGACCTTCGTATGTTGCACCTTGTAACCATTATTCTCCTGATCCCCATCACAAATATTGTCTTCGCCATCTCGCTTGTCTTTGACTCTCATTGTCTTTGCCATCTCGCTTGTCTTTGTCTCTCATTGTCTTTGCCATCTCACTTGTCTTTGACTCTCATTGTCTTCGCCATCTCGCTTGTCTTTGACTCTCATTGTCGTCGCCTCCTTGTCTTCTATCAACTCCTCACACCTGTTGTTTAGGTACTTGTCATTTTAGGTTGTTCAAAGCTGTTAACACAAAAGGTTGTCATGTGCTTCAGGGATGTATAATGCCTCATTTAGTTGAATTGTGATCAGTCAATTGCCAATTTGGCTAGTGAGCATGACAGTGCCTTTACCATATGCAGTAACAGGTTTTCTCCATGCCCCTTTATGCCTTTTTTAGATAGGATTTGATAGTCAATGAATACATCACACTTTGTGCATATGTGGGATGTTGCACCAAAGTTTGTGATCCATGGATAAGCTGAAAAAGTGGCCTCATCGGCCTCATCATTGTTGGCAACTACATTTACATGCACTGTAAATGTCTTATCTAGGCTATCTGTTATGGTCCTAACCGACCTCCCTCCCGGATTGGGACAGACCCAACCGCAACCTGTAATTCTCAACCCCTATCTTTTGGGAGTCACGTGACCAGTAGCACGTGACCGTGGGATAGTGTCACATGATTAGGCCTAGACTCGAAGCCTAGACTCCTATGACGTCACTACCTCATGTCTAGCTTCTTTTCTTCCTTTTAATTACCGCTGGTCTAGACCTTCATTTTCACATGTCACTTAGGGTTTTCTCTCACACTACGCTTCTCCTTCTGATGGATAGTTTCATACTCTCACATCTGCCCTAAACTACCATCATGTATATAAACCCTAGGTAGACGACTGGACTCCCCAGTCTTATTCACTTCATTATTGGCACTGGACTCTGTCCCCTGCTGTGACTACCTGAGTACCGCTCCATCTCATCCTTGCCAGTCGTTTGTCGGTGTTCCCTTGTAAAGGAAACCGTCCTCGTCGTTGTTCTTTTTGTCTTCATCTTTTCCGCCGTTTAGTTCGAGTTCAGTGCGGCAGACTTTTGTCTTGCAACACTATCTGTATCACTGTTTGAATCCTCTTTTTGGATTTGTGTGCATTCTCTTTCCTTCAGGTTGGACCTCCTTTTGTCCCTACCTGGACTCTTGGAAACCTGTCCTTTTCCTTGATTAAGGGGGTTCTCCAGTACTTCTTTTCTGTGTGCCCAAATTTGCCACAACTGGCACATTTGGGTTTCCTCTTGTGTTGGCAATCTCTTGTGGCATGATTTGTATGCCCACAAATGGTGCATTTTGGGTCTTGTCCACATTTGGTGTATTCCTGGCTTTAGCCGAGAAGCTGAACTCATGTTCTCCACCTTTCTTTTTTCAGTGTTTATCTTCTTCAGTCAGCAGTGAAACAAGTTCTTGCACTATCATGATTTGTACTTGAAGATTACCTAGAGTACCACCTTGATACCCTAGATATGACATAGTGTTAATGGCTTTGAACAACCTAAAGTAATGTGCTCCTAAACTACAAGAGCAAGGAGCTGGCAGAAAACATAGAGCCGATGATGATGAATATCAGCAATGAGAGAGATGGTGAGGACAATGTTGGTAGTGAGGAAAGCAATGACAAAGGTAATGAGATGAAGCATCAATGAGTCCTTTGACAGAGGATGAGGCTGGCAATGAGAAAGAGGAGTGGTATTCGCATGTACAAGGTCCCTACTAATGAGGGAGGAATACAAGTGAACAGGACTAAGGAAATTACGATGAGAAGAAAGGGTTTATATATGTAAAAATGGGTTTAGGGCAGGTCTGGGAATATGAAAGGTTCTGAAATATCATGGAATATCATGGAACAAAAGAAGCACAAACATGAGAAAAGAAGTTGTCCATGAGGCATGACATCATAGGTGATGTCATGGGCTAGGCCTCAGGTTATGTGATGTTTCATGCGGTCATATGCACTGGTCACATGACTTTGGAAAGTGAAACTAAGTGTAAATGTTGCTCAGGGATTGTTACATTTGGTCTGGGTAGGAGCAAGCATAGCCTTGAATAACCCATAGTTGACTAAAGGCAAATGTGAGGAGTGTCAGAGATGATGCTGACCGGATTCAATGATCAAGAGCTGAAGAACAAGTCTTGGGTGGAAAGGTACCCAGCAACAAGATTGAGGAGTTCACAAAATGTCCAATTAAGCAGAGGACAAAAACAAGATCACGAAGATGGAAGTTGACATGTCAAGTGAAGCAACCAAAGACTTTTGCTAGCATGAAGCATAGCTGAGCTAAGGTCTGAGACAAAAGAATAAAGAAAAGGGTGAAGATTGAGCTCTTAAATTCTCAAATAATTCTTTGGGGAAGAATCAAGAGAACTTGATTGAAGTTCTCTGGCACTGATTCAAGGATTTATATACTACATGGGTGTTTATACCTATTTGTACCTAATCTATACTAATCAAGTATAACCCTGTGCCCTGGGCTAAGGGTGTGAGTCATCATGAGTCATCTAGGGTCATGAGCTATACATGAAATGCAAGATAAGCAGATAAGACACTGCCTTGATAAAGGCTGTGTTGCATGGGGCATTTCAGTATGCTGTGTCATTAAAAGGGTGTGTGATGGGTGCGACATCAGAATGGAAGCACCAACATGAGGTGAGCACGGCACAGAAATTAAATGAAGGCTGTGATACTGAATGGGGTTAAGTCACATGGCATGTTTACATGACTTTGAAGTGAAGAAAATGACAAGTCCACATCATATCTTGAGATGTGATCGTGTGGCCCTTTGTCTGATAAGGTAAAGTGAAGATAAGATAAGATAGAAGAAAATAGGGGTTGCATGGGATGAGCATTTGTTACATCAAGAGGATCAAGGACAAGGGACTAAGGGTATATTCCCAAGGAGAACTATGCTAAGGGACAGGTATGCGATGCAGGGATTTATATACCTAAGGGGAGCGTGCATGGACCAAGCTTTTTAATCAGGGTAAAGGACATGCTTGGTAAGTGCCAAGAGAATGAGTAATGCCAAGCAAAGGAATATGACTTGGTATGAGTCATGCATGATTGGTTATGACTTGACATGAGTTAGGACCCAAAGTATTGGTACAAGCAATGACAGCACGAGAAAGGTGAACCCAAAGGAGTTATCATGGAGTGTCAGTCATCATGAGACAAAAGAGATGAAAGTGTGCAATGGTAGTGTAAGGAGGTGAATCCATAGGTTATCATGGAGTATCTACCATCATCAAGGATGAGATGTGTAAGAAAAGTGCATAGATGATGACAAAGCAAAAGGAATTGTAACATTACCCCCCCACTAAACCTGAAGCACCAGTGAGGGAACTTGAGGGACCCGCAGCATTGAAGCTCAAAAGTCAAGATGGTAGGGACCGGGGGAACCAGTGATGTTGGCATAGGTGCCATCATCCCATTCAAGATCAATGCCATAGACAGAGGAAGGCTTATAAGGGAGCAGGGGAATCGGGAACACCATACAGCAACGGTGGGTTCTGCATCTAGTGGTTCTGGAGTGGGGAGTGCTGCGGGAGCAGTGTGGGGATGAGGATGAGGATATAGAATGTTGGGTTGAAGTTGATCCCAAAGAGGATGAGGAGAAGATGTGGAGAGATTCGCGATGACAAAGAGGACATGTGGACTAAGGATGGCCTGGAGCCCAATGAAGACAAATTGAGCATTCATAAAGTTGGCATTGATTACGTTGGTGTCCCAGATGGTGGCATTGGTGGCATGTCTCATGGTAATGGGGGGGTGTTATAGGGAGGGGATGATGGCCATCGAAGCTGGTCCACCAAGCTTCAACACATTCAATGGCATGCGGTTCATTGTCTGTGAGAGGGGATGAAGAGGCAGACAGAGAGGAACAAGTAGTGTATGGAGGGGGAAGTGACACAGGGGTAGTGCAATAATGATCCACAACAGCACAGACGAAGCAATCGATGTTGAGAAGGAACTTGCTGAAATATAACTGATGGGTGAGGACAATAAGGGTACCACAGGTATGATGGCAGATGAAGAGGAGGAGGATTTTGGTCAGGCCCTGAAGTGCCTTGGCAATCTCTGGTTGTTGCAGAATGGAAGTAAGCTATTCAAGACCAAGGAATACTTGGTAAAGTGAGAGGAGGGGGGTGTCAAGGTCAAGATGGGTGGAGATGTACTATGCCAGGTGGGGGTCTAGGACAAGACAGAGGACATTCTGAGCATATGTGGAGTCAGGGTATCCTTCATGGGTACGGTGGGTCATCAAGGGGAGGTCTACAGCAGTGATAGAATGCATATCAGCAAACAAAGTAGTGGCAATAGAAACAGGAGGTAAAATAGGAACGGATATGGTATTTTCTTCTGCACCCCATTATGATTGCTTTGCTTTGTCATTGTCTATGCTCTTTTTCTTACATGTCTTATCCTTGACAATGGTAGATACTCCACAGTAACCTACAGGTTCACCTTTCTCGTGCTACCATTGTACACTTTCATCTCTTTTGTCTCACAGTGACTAGTACTCCATGGTAACCCCATCAAGTTCACCTTTCTCATGCTGTCATCGCTTGTACCATTGTTTCGGGTCCTGACTCACGTTGAGTCATACCTCATCACACATGACTCATATCAAGTCACATTCCTTTGCTTGGCATTACTCATTCTCTTGGCATTTACCAAGTGTGCTCTTTACCCTGATTACATAGCTTGGTCCATGTACATTCCCCTTAGGTATATAAACCTCCATGTCGTGTACCTGTCCCTTAGCTTAGTTCTCCTTGGGAATATACCCTTAGTCCCTTGTTCTTGAGCTTTTTGACATGTCGACTCCCATCTTCATGAATATGTCCTCATCCTCTGTATTAATTGGACTCTCTATGAACTCCTCAATTTCGTCACTGGACATCTCTCTGTCTAGGACTTGTTCTTTGACTTTTGATCACTGAACACCCCATTGGCATTGTTCTGACACTCCTCACATCTGCCCTTAGCCAACTAGGGGTAATCCAAGGCTACACTCGCTCCTACCTGGACCAAGCATAACACTCCACCCAGTGGTGGTGGTGTCACTTTGGATATTGACATCAGAGATGTCGTTGATGATACAGAATGAAGAGGGGGCGATAATGGAAGACAAAGATTGGGAATAGTTCAAGAGGTCAGGGATGGTGGTGGTGGCTGGGATGGAGACAAGTTGTTCGATGGACATGGTGGTGGAGGTCAGATGAGTGTGGAAGTGGGATCAAAGATGATGGCACTTTTTATAATCTTTTATGTACTCTGCTGCATGCTTCAAATTGGACTCCAAAACCTAGAAGTCTTCTTCAGCAGAGTATCCTTTCCATTGGATCAGGAAGGAGTGGGAATGAGATGTTCCATGGTGTTTCAAGATCTGTTCTATTTTATATTCCTCCTCACCTTCTACAAGATCCAGGGGAGGAGCTGGGAAATTGGGACTGTGGACAGTGTTTTTGCAATAGGGCGATAACAGGGAAGCATGGAAGATTGGATGAATCTGCCAGGTTTTGAAGAGGCAGAGTTTGTATGTGATCGGGG
>JBBPLZ010000144.1:0-19158 GCA_038090055.1 Hemileccinum hortonii | reverse complement strand
ACACCTCTAACAGTCCAAGCACCAACCAATTGTCGCTCTCTCTACCACTGAAGCAGAGTACGTCGCTGCATGCAAGGCTGGCAAGGAGATCGTCTGGATGCACAAAATGATGCAGGAACTGGGATTCGAAGTCCAACGCCCATCCACTTTGCATATGGACAACAAATCTGCAATCCAGGTGGTGAAACAACCAGAGCATCATGGCTGAATGAAGCACTTGGATCTTCGGTGGTATTGGTTGAGAGATGTGGTGGATAAGGGACTCATTGCGCCAAAGTTCCTCCCCACCGGTGAGATACCTGCTGATCTACTCACAATGGAATTGGCTCGAGTCAAGGTGGAGCATTTCTGCCAAATGCTAGGTCTTGGGAAGAGTTAGCAGAGATGCGCATTCAGGGAGGTGTGTTAGAGGTGTCTTGCACACTCTGCGCATTTTTGGTAATGCGCCACACATTGCGGCGCATATTTGTTGTTGTATTCTAGCTTGTATATAGTCGGAGTTCCACAGTCAGCGCTTCTTCAGTTTTGACTGTGGACTCCAGGCATGTGCACTCCGCACTATGTGTAATATCGGTTCTGATTGTGGACTCCAGCTATGCGATTCCAGCTCCTTAGCAATACAACACCCACAGCTGTCAAGAAGCCGTCAGTGAGATGAAATTGGAGTATGCTGGGTGCCTACCATGCCCAGCAGGCATGACTAGTAGAATTTTAAAATGCCAGAGGATTGAGTGACCTGACAAGCTGTTTATAAAATGAGACCATGCACCAAGCTGCAGTATCCCATGAAGCCCCAAGCCCAGAATAGCAAGGACAGTACCCATGTTGTCTCTCAGTGGCCAATTGCACCACCTCAATGTAATCTGTTGACCAGCCTGTTTAAAAGGCCATGAGGTCAAGGGGTCAAGGATTGCAAGTGGTTGAAAGACACAGGCAAGAATGAAGATCATTGCCAGAAGAACAATGATCTGATGAATTCTGTGAGTACTGCATGTGTTTATTCCTGAGAATCACACTGTCCACAAGGGAATGGAAGCTGTCTAGAACAGGAAAAGATGGATGATTCTTTGTTTGGAAACCACTGGGTTCTCATGCCAGAGCCACATTAAAGTAACTCAAAGTAGTCAGTCCAGTATCAATGACGACCATCTGTGCAGACAAGTGAGAAAGCGAACAAAAAACTTACCTTGGTCACCATGCATCATTCACCAACATGGGTATGTTGTATGCCAGTGTCTGAAAACTAGGACAGTGTTTGCAATATCTCAGACAGAAACTTGATGGCTCTAGTGCTGGTCAGGATATTAAGGGAAAATGTCTTCACTTATAATACTGAAGTTGTCAGCAGACCATTATCTGTGTATTTGGGATCTAGCACAATACCATCTCTAAATTATTTGAGGCAGGTCTGAGTTATTGTAGTACTATCAAGCTCACTTGATGCTCAAATGTTATTTTTACCTACACTACAAAAGTATCAAACATTGTAATGCTTTTTGGAGTCACTATACTTGTATTTGATTGCTATACAATGTATAAACAAGTAATGGGGACTTCAACATGTGAGAGTTGACTGGTGCAAATAAACAGAGAGCATGGGAGAGATCAATGGGAACATCCATACCTTGTGGGCCCCATTGGCAGGTGGGCCCACAGTCAAATCCAAAAAAATGGAAATTACCATGCACTGATAATCCAAAAAACCATTGTTCTGTTCAGAATCTTACATCTCTAGCAGCATGTTTGCAAGATTCCCATTTGACACTATCCAACCATAATCAGTTCTGGCAATTCTGGGTTCTGCATTGGAACCAGCATTCCAGAACTGGTTCCAATATTTTCCTGCACTATTTCGGACTTCCAGTTCGGAAGTTTGACAATATTCAACTGTGAACAAGTTCCAAACATTCCGACATTTCGGAACTCTTTCCAGAAATTTCCCATGCTCTTCCAAGCCTTCCAAACTGGAAGCATCTCTAGAACATCTGGAACCACTTCCAAACTTTTCCTGTGCTCTTCTGGACTCGGAAAGATCGGAAACACTAGAAGTGATTTAAGTATATAACTATTTAATCACTTAAACTTTTAGCTCTCATTTGTTACCACATCTGTCATCACACTCCATTACAGATGACATAATGCGAGTATACCTCCGCCCATTGTATATATATTCTCACTCTGTTTTCAAGCACTTCAGTCATTTTCGCCCACTTAGGCAGTGGCTGAGGTGAGCACCTTTTTACTTAGTTTCTTCCTAGCTAATGTACTTCAGCATTGGGCATTCCTGCCCTCTTTTTTAGGTGAATATAGTCATTTTTGTCCACTCAGGCAGTGGCTAAGCATTGGGCATTCCTACCCTCTCTTTTAGAATCTGTCAAGTTATGAGCCCTGTTGGTGCAAGCTAAATAGCAGCACTTGGCAATGACTCCATTCTATCTCGCACTCCCTCAGTGCACTGTTCTTTTCAGAACTCACTTCCAGTTCAGCTGGAACCTATCCACTCCATTCACACCATGTCTCCCTCAGACACCGTTCATGTGGAAGAAATCCTCACTGGGTCAAACAATTACAAGATTTGGAAGATCCAAATTTCAGCAAAACTTTGGGCTGAAAAAGATTTTGCAGTAGTCTCAGGAACAGACATAAAACCAGTGCTATCAAGCATTGTTACCAACTTTGATGTCTGAGAATTGCAAGAACATGATGAAAAAGCTCATGGCATCATCCAGCTGCACATCTCAGTTGCCCTCCTCATGAAAACTCGGAAGAAGATCAGCTTCAAGGAACTCTTTAATGCCCTCATAAAACTTCATGAAGTCCCAAAAACATCTCCTCCGCTTTCTACCTTTTTCAACAACTCTTTAGCAGTTCATGGGATGGAACCTCTGCTGTCTCTGACCACATCTCTGCTCTTTGAACAATTGAGTCCCACCTCACTGGAATGAAATTCTCTCTGAATGACAAAGTCCTCTCTTTCATTCTCCTGAATTCCCTTCCAAAAACTCCGGAATGGGAAATGTTCAAGTCCTTAGTTGTAAACACCATGGAGGAGAGCAAACTCACCTTCAACTCCATAGAAACTCGAGTCACTTCTGAGGATTCCCAGCTACATCCTTCTGGGCATTCCAAGTTAGCCATGAAGGTTTCCTGCACCGGAACCTCCAAATCCTTGACTCGTCCTTCTGGCACTTCCACTTGGTGTGACCATCACCTCTCTAAGACCCACAACTCCACAGACTGTAACACATACAAGATATGGATCACTGAGCTGAGGAAAGGTGGATTCAAAAAGGTGGAGCAAGGAAAGGACAAGGCAAATGTGGTGAACAGGACACCGGATCTTCTGGAAGCAGCAAACATAGCTAATGCAATGCAACGCATTCATGCTTACTTGTCATTCCAATCTAAGGACAGTGGGGGAAACACACTAATAATTGACTCTGGAGCATCCTCACATAATGTTCCCCATCGGTCCTAGTTTAGAATATACCGACCACTACATTCTCCTTGTCCAGTTACTCTTGGAGACAGCTTTAACACCATGGCCATAGGGACAGAGATAGTATCACTCATCTCACAAACCTCTGGAAAGAAATATGAGATAATCCTATCAAATGTCCTTCTCATTCCAGATTTCCACATATCTCTCATCTCAGTAAATCGCCTAGTCTCTGCTGGCCTCTCTACTGTGTTTCCAGCCAGTTCCAGGATGTGTTATGTTGGGAAAGACCAGAACACTGTATTTGTCATTGTTCACAATGATGGACTCTACTATGCAAGAGTTATGCCAGAAAACCAACAGGAGGCTGCACATGCCACTGTGGATATAAACCTCTTAGACCGACATATGGGTCACATCTCCATGAATTGCATTCAACAAATGGTGAAATCTGGACAACTTCAAGGAATAGACACACTCTTTGGTGCCCTTTCATTCTGTGAAGCCTGTGTTTTTGGAAAGATGAAAAAGCTGCCATTTGAACTCCAGAAGGGACCTCGCACCACTTGTCCACTTGCAATGATCCATACAGATGTTGGAGATCCCATTACTCTGAGATTCCAAGAAGGTTACCAATTTTGGCTAGTTATTGTAGACAACTTCAGTCAAATCCCTTGGGTTTACTTCATGAAACACAAAAATGAAGCTTTTGCAAATCTACAAGCAATGGAAAAAAAGGACGTCCAAACCATCTTCCAAACGGAAATAGGCCAGGAAGACTTTTCTGAGTCTTATGTCAAATAGGTTTGCAGTGATGGAGGAACGGAATACACCAACAAAGCATTTCGTGGCCAACTTCAAACTGATGGGACACTCCATGAGACTTCTGCTCCATACACTCCAGAGCAAAATGGTTTGGCAGAACGAATGAATCAAACATTGTCCACACTTGCAAACACCATGCTCAAGGAATCCAAACTTCCTAAGTCATTTTGGGCTGATGCAATGGCCACTGCTGCCTATGTTACTGCATGTAGCCCAGCTTCCGGAATCAACGGAAAGATTCCATATCAAGTCTTCTTCAACCGACAGGTCAACCCCACTTTCTTCCAACCCTTTGAATATCCAGCATATGCCTATACACCAAAGGAACAACACAGAGGAAAATTCTGACCACATGGAAAGAAGTGCATCTTGATCGGATACACATATGAACAACAAGCCTACAAACTCCTGGATGTAGAGCGTCGAACTGTGATCTCTAGCTGATATGTCACTTTTGATAAGACCAGAACTATTTCAGAAGCAGAATCAGTCCCATGGAATGACCCCATTGTTGAGGGACAGTGGGGAGGGGCTGCTCCCAGGACCCCCTCATCAAATAGAACATGGCCATGATGATGCCGATGACGATCATCTTTATCCACCTCATCTTAAACCAATAAAGGATGAAGGTATGTCTCCACTAGCGGATGATGTTTTGGAACGACCAATCAGTTCCACTGTACAGGAACTTGCAGACCAGCTTTCACAACTCCATCTGGATGCACCACCCATTCCAGCTCCTCTAGTTCCCCCAGCTCTTCTGGTTCCTCAAATTGCAGCACCTTTTCTAATTCATCCTCCTGCTCAACAGATTGCTGGGATATGCAGAAGTAACCGATTATGACAACCAGCAAACAAGAACAAAGAGTATCAGTGTACCTTGGATGAAGAGGCTGCACGACAAGCAACCTGAAAATCAGAACCACCAGAACTATTGGAACCATCAAAACCACCAGAACCACCAGAACCACTGGAACCATTGGAACAGTGGGGGCAGTCGGAGCATTCAGACTGTGCAAAGGATGAACTTAATGTTTCAGGTGCATTTACAGCATCCATGGAGGACTTCATATTTGCTGGCGCTGCAAATTCAACCTCTGATGAATCTCTCCCAAGTACACTCAAAGATGCTTACTCTGGAGCAGATGCCAACCTCTGGAAATCAGCAGTGGAAGAAGAACTACAAAGTCTAAATTCTAACCATGTCTATGAAACTGTTCTCATTCCAAAAGGAGTCACTCCGATTACTTTCAAGCCTGTTTTTCACATCAAATAGGATCAACATAGAAATGTGGAATGATACAAGGTCCGCATAGTTGCACATGGATTCACCCAAAAGGAAGGAGTTGATTACCAGGAAGTATTTGCTCTGGTAGCAAATCTTGACTCAGTCCATACCCTGATTGCTCTAGCTGCAAAACACAATTTGGAATTGGACCAAATGGATGTCTCCACTGCCTACCTCAATGGAGAACTAGAGGAGGATCTATACATGTTACCACCAGAAGGAGTCCCAATCCAACCTGGTTATTGCTGGAAACTCTGACACTCTCTATATGGGCTCAAACAGGCTGGACACTCTTAAAACAAGACTTTGAACTGGAAACTCGGAACACTTGGTTTTACCTGTTTAAATGCAGAGACCTGCCTCTATGTCTTCTGAAAGGATGGACAGGTCTGCTTCCTTGTTGTCTATGTAGATGACCTGCTCTTAGCTGCCACAACTCAGAAATTCATGGATCTCATCAAAGCCAAACTCTCAATGAGTTTCAAAATGTGGGATCTTGGAGAGGCCATGTACATTCTGGGAATTGAGATCAAAAGAAACTGAAAGCTACAGACAATCTCATTATCACAATTTCAGTACTTCCGCATAATCCTAGAGTGCACTGGTATGTCCACCTGCAAACTTATATGGACATTTATGGCACACAATTCCCAACTGTCTGCAAATGACCTGGAAGATAATCAGATTGTTCCGACACAGGTCATTGAAGGGCATCAAGTTTCCTATCTCATCATCATCAGATCCTTAATGTACCTTATGCTCGGAACTCGTCCCAATATCACATATGCAGTTGGAATACTTAGCCATTTCAGTGCCAAACCAAAACTAGCACACTGGGAAGCTGCAAAACATGCACTCAGATACATCCAAGCCACAAAAGACATGGAGCTAAGGTTTGATGGAACAGAACTTTCCATGGACTTAGACTTCCATGGATATACTAATGCTGGATGGTCTCAGGATCCTGATAACTTCCAATCCACTTTCAGTTTCCTCTTTATGAGCAACTGTGGGCCTATCTCTTGGTCTAGCAAACAACAAAATATGGTTGCACTCTCCACTACAGAATCAGAGTATATTGGACTCAGCAATGCTGGACAACATTTTGTTACAATCGCTCCTCATCTCACACTCCTTAACCAAATAGAGACAGACTCATTCCATTGACAAATGTATGTGTTGGACTTTTACTTTGCTTTCTCAGAAGTCACATGACCAGCAGCATGTGACCATGAGACATATCACATGACTAGGTCTAGACCCAGTGATGTCATGCCTCATGTCTTATCTCTTATCGTTCTTATCTGCTCACCCTTATCTTTCCTCCCACATTAACTAAGGTTCACTCCCACACTCTGCTTCTTATCTTACGCCTGCCCTAGAATGTACCTTGGTCCATGTGCAGTAGTTACATGTATATATGGTAGCTTTTTGTGATTGGTTTTTTAGTCTAATTCACTTGTTTCCCGCACTGGACTTTGGTTCCCTGCCTATGCCATCTGAGTTCCGCTCCACTATTCTCATTTGCTAGTTGAAGGGACTACCTGTAAAAGGTACCTACTCGATGTTTCTATCTCTTGTTTGAATCACTCATTGCATTTAGATTGAGCATGTCTCTGGCTTGCAACACATTTGGCATGGCTTTGAACTTTCTTTGAAGAAATTGGATATCCACAGAAGGGGCCAACTCAATTGTTCTTTGATAACCAAGCTGCCATAATCCTATCCCGTGATCTGCAATTCTGAGCATGAACCAAATACAACTAACAGAAATACCATTTCATTTGGGATGACCTTGTTGGCAAAGGAGAAGCAATTGTCCACTATGTCCCAACTGGAGACATGGTAGCAGACATACTCACAAAACCACTTGTGAGGGATCAACACTGGAAGTTCATTAAAGCCATGGGACTCCGGTTACACTTGAGTGGGGGTGATACTATCCAACCATAATCAGTTCTGGCAATTTTGGGTTCCACATAGGAACCAACATTCTGGAACTGGTTCTGATATTTTCCTGTGCTATTCTGGATTTCCGAACTGGAAGTCTGATAATATTCAACTGTGAACAAGTTCCAAACATTTCAACATTCTGGAACTCTTTCCAGAAATTTCCCACACTTTTCTGAGCCTTCCAAACTGGAAGCATCTCTAGAACATCTGGAACCACTTCCAAACTTTTCCCGCGCTCTTCTGGACTCAGAAAGATTGGAAACATTGGAAGTGATTTAAGTATATAACTATTTAATTGCTTAAACTTTTAGCTCTCATTTGTTACCATATCTGTCATCACACTCATTCCATTACAGATGACATAATATTAGTATACCTCTGCTCATAGTATATATATTCTCACTCTGCTTTCAAGCACCTCAGTCGTTTTTGTCCACTTAGGCAGCAGCTGAGGTGAGCACCTTTTTACTTAGTTTCTTCCTAGCTAATGTACTTTAGCATTGGGCATTCCTGTCCTCTCTTTTAGAATCTGTCACCATTAATTTTGCTTCCAATATTGTCCATCTAGTCAATCAAAGCTAGGGGATTCTGTTAATAGTCTTGAACTACAAATGATGAGCTCTGTTCACAACTGGAGTGAGGAGTTGGCAAAAGATGAGAAGAAGATGACAACAAGTGTCAGTGATGAGTGAAATGGAGAAGATAATGTTAGTGGACGATATTGGAATGACAATGGTGATGAGGTGAAGCATAGACAAGTCCCTTTACAGAGAATGAGGCTGGCAAGCAGAAGGAGGAGTGGTATTTGCAATATACAAGGTCCCTATAAAGAGGGAGGAATACAAGTGAACAGGACTGAGGAAATTACAGTGAAGAGGGAGGGTTTATATATGTAGGGAAGAGTTTAGGGCAGGCTGGGAAATTGGAATGTACTAGAAGGTCATGGAACATCAAGGAATAAAAGAAGCATAAGTGTGAAAAAGGAATCTGTCTATGAAATGCAACATCATAGATGATGTCATGGGCTAGACCTCAGGTCAGGTGACATTTCCCACAGTCACATGCACTGGTCACATGACCTTGGAAAGATAAACCAAATGGTAAACAATGCTCAAAGATTATAGGATATGAGTGAAGTTAAGGTAAAGGAAAATTTTAAGAAAGCATATGATGTTGGACATGAACTACAACAAATTCTCCATGCCAACCTCCTCAAGGCTCACATAATCTTTCCTGGGAGTGCACCAACATAGGTCCACCAATGACCTTTAATCTCAGAAACATCAGTTAAACAACCAGCTGAGAGCTAGAAGAATTGTCTGTTCAATGTACATGCAATGGATCCACCAGTTCCAAGCTCATAAGTTTATGCAGTTCCTCATCAAAGACCTTGCCATCTGACTCCATAATTAGCCCTTTCTTGATGTCTTTGAGCCATTCCATCAAGTAGTACCTACTTTGTCACTTCAGGTTTGCAACCTTGCCATCAACATCATGAGATAGCTTATGCTGGGATCAGGCATTGATAAGCTCTTCTTCTTGAGCCTGGGAGTGCCTTGTGAAGGTGGACTTTCACAAGGGGACTTTCAAAAACATTCTCAACTTCACCAACTTCACTACTTGGCACAGCCACTGGGCAAAGTCTGCAAGCTTCTCAATTCATCAAACATATTCAAAATAGCTTGATTGATCAAGAGATTGGTATTCTGATCATGAAAGAGCGTGTTGAATTGAGCGATCTTTTTGAATATGGAAACAATTTCTGACACATTTCCAACATAAAGATTATATTGGTTGTTTTTGTTGTAAGGCTGGATGATCAAGCTCCAGCTTGGATGATTTAGATAGCATGGTTATGCAAGAACAACATCTGTACTGGACCTGTAGCTATATCAGGATCATAATGCATGGCAGGAACAATGTTATCTATGGTTTACCAGAAGGGATCTTGGATACTTCACCTTTGAGATACTTAGGCAAAGAGGATGAAAGTGGAGTCTCTAGTGGTGCAACAGTTTGCACATCACCTTCCAGAGCAATATTAGTGAGTGGTGGGTGTTTTCCAGCTTTGAGCAATTTTGTGAGTCCACGCTTCATCATCTTCTTGATGGTAGCAACCGCTGTGGGATTGTCAATGACCATAGTCTTGTAAAAACCAGGAAAAAGAGGGTGATGAGCAATGGGCAGAGAAGGCAGTCTGTTTAGCTATTGAATGCAGTGTGGGAGCCTACTGAGGTGGAAGAGGCTGAGTATCAGCTGGATCACTGTCAGCTCCACTTGAGAATAAAGAAGGTGAGTCATCCAAGAAATCAGAAGGACCCTCTCCCATACATGGTCATCACTCTTGTCAATTCCTATTGACTTGGCTGGTTCAGAGTCTTCAGACTCTACTCCATATTATCAATGGGGTCATCCAACTCCAAGTTGTTGTCTGGCCAGCATAGATGATACAAGAGTGGTGAAAACTGCACAGTGCCAGTAGGAGGTCTTGAAAATGCAAAAACTCGGAATCTCTGCCAGATGAACTAGTTTGCAATTAAAGAGCCTGTGTCATGGTGAGATTGTATGCAATGATGGTGGGTGTGTAAACTTTGTAATGCCAGTGGCACGAGATCCACAATGTAGCCCGACAGCTCTTTTATCTTGCAGCATTTTTTGCCACATTCAAGTTGAGTCTTCACTAGTTGCTAGCCTATTACATCACCCCTAACACTACTGATGGACTGTGCAGTTGCTACCACTAGCAATGTAATGCATAATGGGGGTCCAGTTGCTAACCCAGCCAGAACCAGGAGTCGTAATGCACTTCCCAGTTGCCTTCATACAGAATGCTATAGCCTGAGTACATGCATGCCATGGCCAGTAGTAGCCTGAGCCCATACTATCTACTTCAAGCATCTTGTGCTTGACAGATAGCTAATCAATAGCCATTCATTACTTGCAATCTTGAACTCCCTTCTAGTAGCTACAAGACTCAAAGTGATGTCATCTTCACACAATTGCCATTCATTTCTAACATTAAGCCACCAAATGGAATCCCTGCAAGCATAAAATTATTTTTTGCTGTAATTTGCCACATGCTGACCATGACAGCAGTTCAAGTGGATTGGCTCTGACTCAGAATCAAGTAGCTGCCTCTAGTAAATCTCCCAATGCCACCCTGGGCAAGCCTCTCAGACTTCAATGTCTTTTGTGGGTTTGGAGATGGTATGTGGGGACAGCTTTGCAAAGCCAGCGCCATTCCTCTGGCCATGTAGCCTTCATAGCAATCAGGATCCCCTTTAGCATGCTTCTGAACCTGCAGGAAATGTTGGGTGACTTGTAGATCAAACTAGCAGATGACAAGTTGGTAATTGCCATGCATCCACTCCTCAACAGCTTGAATTACCTGGAAAGGGTGAAATCAGTGTTGTAGTTCATGTCCACCCTCATACATTCTTCAATTTCTCATTACATTACCTTTGCTCATACCATTTGGATCCCTGAGCACCATTTACTTTAGTTCCCCTTTCCAAAGTCACATGACCAGTGCATGTAACCATGGGAAATGTCATCTGACCATAGGCCTAGACCATGACATCACCTATGGTGTCACACCTCATGAACATCTTCTTTTCTCATGTTTACACTTTTCTTATTCTATGACCTTCCATCATCTTCCATGTTCCCATCCTGTCCTAAGGTAATTTGCACTCAGATGACCTGCCTTAAAGTAGCTCCCTCACATATTTAAACCACACCTCCATGTTGCCATTCTCTTAGTCTTATTCACTTGTATACCTCCCTTACCTTAGGGACCTAGTATGCTCTGAATACTACTCCTTTCCTCTTTGCCAGCCTTATCCTCTGTAAAGGGACTTGTATGCTCCATATCATCATTGTCTTCATACCAGTCTTCAACAATCACCTCTTATTCATTATTTCTCTCATTGCCAACACTTATCACCACCACTTTTATGTTTTCATTTGATTCCCCATCCCAGTTATTCTCAAACCTCATCATTAAGTGATCATGGCCATTAACAATCAGAAAGACTTGCAAGATAAAGGCAGCACCTACTACCAGCACATTAGCTTCTGCCACATTGTCAACAAGTTAACCTCCTGGAGGGGTTTGATCATATGGCATAGAGCCCTTTTCTCCAAACAAAAATGAATGGAGTACCTTTGTGAGGATACTGCCCTCAAGACTCTCCCCAGATTGTATAGGCTGGATAGGTTACCTGTCACAATGTATGCAGTGCCATGAAGAAATAAGAGAACATTGCCAGTTTGAGGTATGGACTTGAATCCAACACTTCCTCTGCTCTAATGGCTGCTGGTCACCCAGAACTGTGGAATAAAGTCCCATACTCAGAGAGCACTAGCATCCAAGTGACATCCAATGTGTCATTCTCATACTTTGTACTCAGCAAGATGTGAAAGTCTTGGAGAAGGGACTTCAATACCTTGTTCGGGGCATTAAGTCCAAAGACAATTTGCAAAAGCTGGCTCATTGTACTCATTGTCCTTGCTTTGGTAAGGTCTATTCCAAGTGACTATGGAACATTTCCTATGACTTGCCCATAGTCTCACTTGCCCATGAAGAATCAGTGTTGTCCTTGCCAGTCCACCAGAGAATCTTCCTATGCCCCACCTTCACACAGTCCTGGGAAATACTGGTGGAAGAAGGCAGTATAAAGTTGGTGTATGAGATTGATTGAAAAACAGATGTCTAGGTGCTTTATGTGGACTCACAGCATTCAAGTAATCTCATCACTGCTCCAAGAATAACAGCCAGTTGTCTTTGGAATCATGCAGCAGAAAATCAATATATCCTGGTACATTACATCCTTTCTCAGGAAAATAAAGGTTTCAATGACAGCTGGGTGCAAGATGCCTAAATAAAATACTGGGCATGATGCAAGAGATTGGAGCAAGAACCACAAGCAATCTTGTCTGGACCTTCTAGACTGCTTGGCACAAGGTTTTCCAATTGCCAGGCTTCTGTCAATCAAGAATAAACCACAACTACTACCAGTCTTCTGGCAGCTATCAAACTGCAGAGATGCAAACTGAAATGCTTGTGGAGGCACATTGCAGGTAAGAGCAAATGCTGTGATGAAAATAGACTGCAAAGTGTCATTATTCCACAGCAACAATAGTGTCTCATCCTCATTTGCAAAGGATTGAAGAAAGGATTGTTTTACAGTGTTGATATATGGGTTGAGTATGCAAGTGCTCCCTAGTTGAGAAAAAATGGATGCCAAGTCATTGAGATTATCTGAAAAAATGAGAAAGATTCAGGAATGAGCTGAAAATGTGGCTGCTTTTATTCAGCAAGCACTCATAGATTAGTGACTCAGCCTCCCACATAATTTGTTTTGCTGAGCCTCCTTTCCAATATCAACCACATCAATTTTATGAGCCTCTCCAACCACATCAATGATGATCATGGTCCTGTCAGGCTGGAATCCTTGGCATATCTTGGAGCTTTCCTGAAATGTCATTGGAGCAACATTGTACCAGGCTGACTTGAAGTTATCATATGGTGTGAAATAGTCATTTCCTGGGGTTGTCCATAGCCATTGATTTTTTCATGGTGGATAATCCTGAAAATAGTCCTTGTTCATTGCATCAATGTATCTGAATAGTGTCCAACTAAACATTATCTGAAAATGTTGATTGCCAGGCCATGCTTTGTTTCCCATCCCTCTCCCTTGCCCTTGCCACCTTCATTACCTATGTTATCATCACCTTCTTCTTCTTCTTCTTTTCATCACCATCACTGCCACCACCACCTTCCTCCATCTTGCCTTCCTAGCCTGTTCCCTAGATTCGTGCAAACTCTACTTCTCCTACTATCACCTGTCCATCCTTATTAAAAAGGACAAATTTGCCCAGTTCATGAGCCTCTAGCTGAGCTATGTGAACAACAATTGTGAAGAATCAATATTGCAATGTTGCACAGTCATGAATTAGCTTGTTTGTAGTCTGAAATTTACCCTCTTCCCCTTATTCCTGCTCCCATCAATAGTCTAAAAGGAGCTGACAAGTTCACACCCTTGGATCTTCAATGGGGGTACAATAATATAGAAATAAAAAAGGTGATGAATGGAAAACCACATTTGTTATACCTATTGGCATATATGAACCAGTGGTAATGTATTTTGGGATGATCAACAGTCCTCCCACTTTCCAACAAATGATGAACAATATATTTAATGACATATATGCTGCGCTGATCATCTATCTAGATGATATGATGATCTTCACAAAAGGACATCACAATGCTGCACACAAAGCCATCATCAAAGAAGTATTATTATGGTTATGTGAAAATGACCTATTCACAAAACCAGAGAAATGCATCTTCTCTGCTGATAAGGTAGGTTTCTTAGGAATGACCATTTCCAAAGATGGCATAGAAATACAACACAAAAAAAGTTGAAGCAGTCTTGGATTGGCTGGCACCAACCAGACTTAAACAGCTCCATGTGTTCTTGGGATTATGTAATTATTATTGATGGTTTATTGATGGTTTTGGACAGATTGTCCTCCCCCTCAATGACTTCATCAAGAAAAATACTCCTTGGTTGTGGAGTGACACACAACAAAAATTCTTTGATATACTGAAGAAATAATTTACAGAAGCTTCTCTCCTGACACATCCTGATGCTTCCAAGGAGATGTGAGTGGAAACCAGTGCCAGTGACATTGCTATGGTAGCTATGCTCTCTATCCAATCTGATGATGGTAAATGGAGGTCTTGCACCTTCTTATCCCATTCTTTCTCTTCTGCCAAATGAAATTACCCTATTTATGACAAAGTAATATTGGCTATTATATGCACTCTAGAAGAGTGGCATCATTATTCAATTGGAAAAGCTAACTTTGAGATTTGGATAGATCATAAAAATCTTGAATACTGGAAGAAGCTGCAAATGCTCTTGGATAGACAAGCCCATTGGCACAAACTCCTTCAAGAGTTCAACTACACCTTAATTTATAAATCTGGCACTAGTAACAGCAGGGCTAATGCACTATCATGCCAACCCAACCATGGTAACATAGTAGAAAAGCACAATGAAAATGTCATGGTCCTGCTAAAAGAACTTTTTATTAACTCCTCTTCCATGTGTTCACTGGTTAAGTTATTTTCAGAAAACACCAAACTCCTGGTCAAAGGCTTGGATGCCACTGCAGGATTTGATCTTTACAGTGTAGAGGAACAGATAGTACCTGCCAAAGGAAAAACTCTAGTTTCTATGCATATTTCTATTGTACTGCTGATCAGAACCTATGGCCACATTGCTCCCAGAAGTGGACTAGCTGCCAAACACATGATTGATATAGGAGTTGGCATAATTGATGCAGATTAACAAGAAAACCTCAGAGTACTTCTATTTAATTTCTCCAATTTAGACTTTTTTCCCTTATCTCTCATTTGTATAATAATCTTATTATTAAAAAAGGTTTTCCTGATATAGAATGTTTTCTCTAAATGGCTGCTACAGTGGCTCAAATAAGTGTCCCAATATTAGGCCATTTTAGAAAGACTTCATATTTACAAGAGAACTAAAATATATCAGCTTTGGCCCTTGCAGGGTCATCAATAGCTTTAAATCCTGCGCTGAGAATGAGCCTTTAGGCATGTGGTTTGGCTATCATAGCACTGAGATGTAAAAATTTCAAAATGACATGTCATTGAGACACTTATTTGAGCAACATTTCTACTCTGTAATTTTAGTACTTTGTATGCCCTCCTTTTGCCTTTATCACTGCCTCTAGTCTTCTAGGCATGCTTTCTATCAATCTCTGACATTCCTCAACTCTTGCCCCATT
The DNA here is from genome assembly GCA_038090055.1 of Hemileccinum hortonii. Lineage (NCBI taxonomy): Eukaryota > Fungi > Basidiomycota > Agaricomycetes > Boletales > Boletaceae > Hemileccinum > Hemileccinum hortonii. The sequence goes on along the minus strand of JBBPLZ010000144.1, from coordinate 3,829 downwards.
CCACATCAATCCTTTCCCAAAGCTCTCAAACCTTTCTTGCTGGTGTTGCATGGCTATTGAGCTTCTTTTTGAGGATTTGCCAGAGATGTTCAATAGGATTAAGGTCTGGAGATTGTGCTGGCCAATCAAGGATCTTGATACCTTGAGATTTCAGCCACTCCTGGGCCCTTTTAGAGGTATGCTTGGGATCATTATTTTGTTGAAAGATAATGCTCTCTTCAAGGATCCCAGAATTTTCCATAGTAGGAAGCAGATCATTATCCAAAATGGAGATATACTGCTCAGTATTCATCCTTCCTTCCACCTCTGCAAGGATTCCCACTCCATTCTAGCCCATGCACCCCCAAACCATCAAAAAACCTTCTCCAAACTTTACTGTTCCTGGTACCACCTTGTCTTGCAGAGGTTTTCCTGCCACTTTCCACACATACTTCCTTCCATCTGACCCAATCCTGTTGATCTTGGTCTCATCTGACCAAATTACCCTAGTCTAGTCCCCCACAGTCCAGTGTTGGTGCTTGAGAGCAAAATCTAGCCTATGTTTCCTATGCTTCACAGACAAGAGTGGTTTTTTTTCTTGACTACAGCCTTTAAAGATGTTGGACTTTAGCACATTGTGAATGGTTTGGAAAGAGACAGGAGAGGAGAGGGTAAAATTGATGAGATGAGTTTGCCTGGACAGCATTTTCAACCTTGCCAATGGTAATACTAGAGACAATTCTTCTTTTATCAGTAGGAGAAAGCTTGGAAGGAGGACCAAATTTGATGTTTATCCTGCCTGGATGAATCTCTTTGATAATCCTGGCCACAGTGGACTTACCCAGACCAGTTTGGGAGGATATTTTCCTAGCAGAAAGGCTAAATTCAGAGTGAAAGAGGGTATGAGCTCTAATAAAGGTAGAAATGGGCTTCATGGTGAAGTAGGATTAGCTGGGTGGTATTTCTGCTCTTTATAGTGCCCAGGGTTATGTAAGTTACATAATAAGTCAGGGTTGAAGCATAGCACCCATCAAAACATTATGTTATTTACTAAAAGATAACTAATAACATTATGCTCAAATAAGTGTCCCAATGACATAACATTTTAATATGGATATATCTCAGTGCCATGGTAGCCAAATCAAATGCCTAAGAGCTCATCTTCAGGGTGGAAGTCAGAGATATCTATGACCCTGCAAAGGTCAGAGCTGATACATTTTAGTTCTCTTGCAAATATGAAGTCTTTCTAAAATGGCCCAATATTGGGACACTTATTTTAGCCCCTATATGTTCTGCATTGTAGACATGCTCCAATAGCATTATGAATCTTGTTCAACAGCAAGGTCATGATCATGACCCCCCCCAGGATATTGAGGAATAGGAATGGATATATCATCATACACAGTATCTGGTGCAATGTAAGAAAGAGCAGAACAAGCAATGTTAATCATGCCAGATGGTAAATTGGTGGAGCACTCATTGACATTCATGCATTCAGCAATGATGATGATGTGGTTGATAGTCTGATTATATCAACTTACCTGGGTATCCAATGAATATGTATTTCTCATTGTCAGACTTCAATATATTGCAGTTCTTCTTTAATATGTGCACACATGCTGTGGAACTCCACATATGATAGGAAGAAATATTTGGTTTGTATTCATGCCAGATAGTTCAAAAGAAGTAGCAATCTTCCACAGTTGCTTGTAGGATAGGACACCAATTCCAGAGTCATGTAGCTCCAACTAACTCCAACTCCTATATTCTTTGTGTGTATGTTCTACTTAGCATCTATCTTTATTGTATTTTCTATTTTGGAGATAATGTCTTACTTACTATGCAGTTGCATCATATGAGAGATGCTAACATGATAAATCTAGAATGGAGGTATTTTCTATTATTACTTTCATCTCCATTTACACATTCCTCTTTTATTGTCAGTTCACCACATTTTAGCCTCTTATCTTCATTTTTCAGTTGCCAGCTTCCACATGACATCATACTGGCATCATATCCTTAACTCTCTTATCTTTTATCTGACCAATCATGTACTAGTTTAGGGTAGACCTTATATTTACTTGAGAGATAGAGTGATAGTACAGAAATCAAGGGTCCTATTCAGAGAACAATGAGATCAGAAGAATAGAGAATATTTTAATGAAGATCAGATATATTATAAGATCATCTTGTATATACCTGTACATGATGTTTTGATCTATATACAATCTATCCTAAAAGATAGAGATTCTATGGTATTCTAACCAATAGCATAAAGCATTAGAACAAAGGTATGCTATGATGTCAAAGTACTACCAATATTCTCAATACTCCTTCTTATTGCTCATGTTGGGAATAGTATGAGTATAAGTTGCTTTCTAACCTCTTGAAATTTGATCTTTCCAAGGTTCTTTGTGAAGCTGTTTGCAAATTGCATATTAGTGGTAACATAGAATAGATCTTCATTATCTGTGACAGCTTCATGGATGAAATATTGAGGAATGTGAATATGTTGAATATGTTCTTTTTATGCTAAATTGGATGCTAGAAAGATAACTCCTTTGTTATTATCCACATACATACTTCAGATTATGATCTAGTGGTGTGTGCAGTTTTTTGAAGAGATTGTGAATCAATCGTAATTGTGTAGCACATTCAATCATCCCACAATATTTTGCTTTTGTAGAGGAAAATCTAACATATTTTTGTCATCTGGAAAACTATGAGACTATTCTGTCTGCAAGAAACATTGCATATCCAGTTGTAGAATGAGAAGTTTCTACATTACCTGCCCAATCAGTGTTGGGATAGGTAATTAGACCTGATTTGTCTCTGGTAGCTTTATTTTTGATGCATAGCTCCTGGAAAAGCAAAAGATATGGCATGATTTGAATGGCTTTTTGCATATGTTCTTTTAATGGATTGGAAGAGAACTGTGACATCTTGATCACAGCATATGTTCTATCAGGTTTCGTTTCAAGCATGATGTAAAGCAAGGAACTGATTATAGATTGATAATAACTTCAAAGATTTGGATCTTCTTTTCCTTTATTTGATCTCAGAATGTATCTGATAAATAAATGTACTGTAATGTCTTTACAGTTCTCTTGACCAAAACACTTTACCACTTTAGAAGCATATTTTGTTTGGTCAAGGATAAGGGACTTAGCTTTATGATCTCTTGTTATTCTTATATCAGGATATTTTTTGACTTTGCCAAAATCTCATGATTTCTATTTTTGCAAAATGTTTTTCTTGTGGGAGAGGACCTGTAACTTGTTATTATCCAAGAATAAAACATTGTCAATATAAATAACTATAAGAATAATATCCTTGCCAATGAATTTAATGTAGACACCAAAGTTTGAAATGCATCTCCTAAATTTGGAGGAAACAAGGCTTTGATGGAGCAGTTTGATCTATTGAAAAGCTGCTTGCTTGAGACCATAGATGGCTTTTCATAATTGACAAACCTTAGATTCCTGACCTTTAACCATAAATCCTTTTGGTTGTATCATGTACAGTGACTCCAAAACTGTTACAATGTTTGATACTTTTGTAGTGTAGGTAAAATAACATTTGATAGCGTGGGAATTACGCTTAGCTACAGTGGAAGCGTGGGAGGTATAGACCCTTGGCTACCAAACAGTCCCTGGATCATATGATTTGGCCCACAGAGTGGGAAGATATGATTATTGTAAAGAATATATGTCATTATAACATTTTTTGTACTTTTGAGATAGACAGTATAAACCTATTCAAATGATAGGATAGTTGTTGTTGTTTGGCACTACAAATAAACATACACATATAAGTATAATGTCTGAGTTTAAAATAGTTCCCACACTTC
>JBBPLZ010000143.1:2139-19193 GCA_038090055.1 Hemileccinum hortonii | reverse complement strand
TCATGTGACACTATCCCACGGTCACGTGCTACTGGTCACGTGACTCCCAAAAGATAGGGGTTGAGAATTACAGGTGACGGTTGGGTCTGTCCCAATCCGGGAGGGAGGTCGGGTTAGGACCATAACAACTACTCCCATCCACTCGTCTATGTCCATTGGTTCAAGCCAATGTGGACATATGATAACAACTTCCACATGTTTCGCCTCAGCCGCTCAACTAGGCAGCAACTCCCAAATGCCGAAGTCATCCCAGTTGACCGCATTGTACAGCAGTGTCACCTCATCCCCTCATTTCCACATGGAGCCATCAACCCTCGATGGGTCCAAGGTCATGCATTGGCAGAGGCTCAACATTTTTACCTCAACAAATACATAGATCATCGCATGTTCAAACGATATAGGCGCAATGATAATGCGGTATGGTAATCACATCATTTTCTTTCATGAAAAAGCTAATCAATTTGTTTGCTGTTCAGGAGTTTTAACAATGCATGATCCTCTTCCCCTTTCATAATATCATGTTGGTGACTCACTGCACGAACATTCCCATTATCCTGAAAACATCTCTCGCCCTGATGTCCCTGGATCTACCATATCTATCCCTGTGGTCCCCTTGTGCATCCCCGCACCCGATGTCTTTCCTCAGTTGTCAACTTTCCTCTACATCAAACGGGTTGACCACTTGCTCGCTTCTCTCCTGCCCTGCCCCATACCTCGTCCACTCTACTGTGATGATGTCATAAGTGAGACCATCCTCGGCCTGCTCCATCAGTTTGCGAGCAACCTTGCAATGAGCCACACTGCCTAGAGCCTCCACATGCATGCCATGGCCGTCAACAGCCTGTGGTGAAATGCATGCACTTTTGGCATCGACGACGAGAGGCTCTGGTGCAGGCTCAATGTTACATGGGAAGTCCTTATCATTGTGCTCACCATCTCGACAGGCAAGCGACTCTGAGGACATGCTAGCATGTTCGTATAATGTGTTTCCTCTCAGATCGGCATGCATTGGACTAGGCATCATTACGCATACGTTTCATCCTAATCACATTTGTTTTCTCGTCCCCTCTATGCATGTTAAGTCCATAGCTACATATAAACATTTCTTGTGTGAATTTTTTTGCAGTGTGCTATAGCTATGACCTCTTGACAATGTTTATTTATATAGCAGATGTATACAATGGCTGATGTAGGACAGTGCTACAGTAGGGCTACAATAGTCTATATAGATCATCATTTGTGATGTGGTATGCAAAGTGACGACATAGTGCTACATCAGCTATATAGCTATGCAGGGTGCTATAGGCTGCTACAGCCACAAATGCTTTTTCCTGATGAACTTGTGCTGATCTCGCACTGATCTTACACTATCACTGGCTCTCTGTCCTGCAGTCCTGTGATATAGATTTGAGGAATTTGCTGTGCAAGGAATTGTATACATGACTGCTTGAAGGCTTGAAAGCATGCAAGGTTTTCAAAACCCAAACATTCAGAAACATTTCCTGGATGTGACCAACGGGGAAAATTGAAACAACCAAAGACTTTGACTAGTGCGAAGTTTAGCCAAGCTAAGGTCTGAGACAAAAGGTGAAGGAAAAGGTGAAGTTTGAGCTCTTAAATTCTCAAATGATTCTTTGAGGGAGAACCAAGAGAACTTGACTGGAGTTCTCTGATGCTGATTCAAGGGTTTATATACTACATGGGTGTTTGTACCTATTTGTACCTAATTTATACTAATAAAGCATAACCCTGTGCCTTGGGCTTAGGATAGGAGTCATCATGAGTTACCTAGGGTCATGGGCTATGCATGAAATGCGAGATAAGCAGATAAGACACTGCTTTGATAAAAGCTGTGGTGCATGAGGCATTTCAGTATGCTGTGTTATTAAAAGGATGTGTGATGGGTGCAGCATCAGAATGGAAGCACCAACATGAGGTGAGCACAGCATGGAAATTGAATGGAGGCTGTGATATCAAATGGGGTTAAGTCATGTGATGTGTTCACATGACCTTTGGAGCGAGAAAAGTGACAAGTCCACATTATGTCTTGTGATGCTGTTGTGTGGTTTCTTGTCTGAGAAGATAAGATGAAGATAAAATAAGATAAAAGAAATAGGGGGTGCATGGAGTGAGTGTTTGTTACAAAAATATTGAACATGTAGTGCAAGTCATTCTTGCAGAAACTGGAAAGATTGACATTCTTGTCAACAATGCAGGTGCTGTGTTTATCAGTGAGTCCCAATTTGAAAAACTTTTGAACTGGCTTAACTTTGTTTGTAAATCCTGTGACTGAGGTCACTATTGACCAACCTTGAAACATGTTCGAATTGAATACATTTGATGTCATTCAGATGATGAATGTGATGATCCCTTCCATGATAAAGTGTAAGGAGGGCTTGGTTGTGAATATCAGTTCCATTGCGGGTGTGCTGTGAATTCTACCTACTTTGCTAAATAGTGTCCTGTTAACGGCCTTGAACAAACAAATAATGACGAATGCCTAAAACACAGGCGCGAGGAGTTGATAAAATACGAGTAGATGGCAGCAATGATAGTCAAAGACGAGCGAGACGGTGAAGATGATCCGGGTTGTCGGTATTGGCAAGATGATGGTCACGAGGTGTAACATATAGTGGTCCCTTTGCAGAGGACTAGGCTGGCGAGGAGAAGAGGAGTGGTATTCAAGTGTACAAGGTCCCTGTGAGGAAGGGAGGAATACAAGTGAACAGGACTGGGAAATTATGGAGACTAAGGTAGGGTTTATATAGAGGACGACGACTTTAGGGGAAGTGTGAGAGATGGAATGTGATGGAAGGTGATAGAATGTGAAAGAAGAAAAGAAGCATACGTGTGAGAGAAAGAAGCTGTCCATGAGGCATGATATCATAATGATGTCATGGTCTAGGCCCTAGGTTAGGTGACGATTCCCGTGGTCACGTGCACTGGTCATGTGACTTGGAAAAGGATTAGGGGTAAAACAGTGCTCAGGGATCATAGGATATGAGTGAAGTGTAAGGTAAGGAAAAGTTTGAAAAGTGTACGGTGTGGACACGAACTATAACATGTCCATGAAGCTCACATTCCACTCCACAGAACAACTCCATGGAACATTCTGTACAGTGCCACCAAGGCTGCATTTCACTCTATTTCCAAAGGCCTTGCAATGGAATGCAAGCTATTTGGTGTCAAAGTCATGCTTGTTGCTCCTGGGGGCATCACTTCCAATATTGCAAAGAACCAGGAGGTGACCTTATCACTCTTATCCATGATCATGTACAAGTAGTACAAGCCAAAAATGATTGAGCAGATGAATGCCAGCCAAGGTTGAGGAAGCATGGACACAAAGAAGTTCACCTGCAAGGTAGTGGTGCAAGCACTATGTTGTAGTTCATGTCCAACACTGTATGCTCCTTATGTTTTCTTTACTTTACCTTCACTCATATCCTATAATTGTTAACGGCCTTGAACAAACAACGACAACAACCTCTAGAATACAGGCTGGAGGAGTTGATAGAAAACATAAAGACAACGATGACGAGTAGAGAATACAAGAGAGACGGCGAAGACAATGTTTGTAGTGGGAATTGGTAGGATCACAGTGACAAGATGGAGTATAGAGTTGTCCTTTGACAGGGGACTAGACTGGCAGAGTAGAAGAGGAGTGGTATTCAGATATACAAGGTCCCTATAAGGAAGGGAGGAATACAAGTGAACAGGACTGAGGAAATTACGGAGGTTAAGGTAGGGTTTATATAGATGAGGACGACTTCAGGGCAGGCATGTGAGATAGAATGTGTCGGAAGGTCATGGAATGTGAAAGAAGAAAAAAAACATAAGTGTGAGAGAAAGAAGCTGTCCATGAGGCGTGACATCATAGTGATGTCATGGTCTAGGCCCTAGGTCAGGTGACATTTCCTGCGATCACGTGCACTGGTCACGTGACTTTGGAATGGGAATTTAATGGTAAATAGTGCTCAGGGATCATAGAATATGAGCAAAGCATAAGGTAAGAAAAAGTGAAAAGTGTATGGAGTGGACATGAACTATAACATTACCCCCCATTCACTAGATTCAAGGTCCAATCTTGAGTCTGTGAATTCGGTATAGGAGGGTCCAAAGGGTCGGAATAAGGAGAGGAAGTTGGTCTTGGAGATGAAGCAGATGGGTCTGGGGGTATTAGGGTGAGACTGGTGGAAATCAGCGATGGTGTCCTGCGCGTGTTTTAAGTTAACAGCCAGCTCCCAAGTATGGTCAATTTCATCCCAACCCTTCCAGTGGATGAGGTATTGAAGTTTCCCGTGGTGGAGATGAGAGGCGGCAATAAAATCAATCTTGTACTCTTCGTGATGATCTTCAGTCACGGTGATAGCGTCTGGTTTAAATACCGGTTGACTGGCCAGCAGGGCTTTATAAGGTTTAATGTGGGAAATATTTACGGTGGGGTGGATGGAAATGTGGGAAGGGAGGTGAAGGGTGACGGCATTAGGGAGGAGGGCGGTAATATGATAAGGGCCGATAAACTTTTGTGTTAATTTATGCATGGGATAAGGAAGGGAAAGATGCTCGGTGGATAGCCACACAAGATCGCCAATTGAATAATTAGGAGCGGAGGAACATTTGGATTCTTGTATGTGGGACATCCGATCCTGAGTTTTCTGCAAAATGGTAAAGATTTCGTCATGGTCCTTGCCCATAGCGTTAGCAAACGACCCCCCAGGGGTGGTGGAAGAAGAAGGTTCAACCCTGAGATGAGGCTGATAATTATGTATGACAGCGAAGAGGGAAGTGCCGGTTGCGGTGGTTAGGGAGGTGTTGTGGACAAATTGCGCCATTTTGAGATGGGATGCCCATGAATCCTGCTTCTTTGCAACATACACTCGAAGATAGGCGAGAATCTCGCGGTTGACGCGCTCCGTTTGTCCATCGGTCTGTGGGTGGTAGGCGGTAGAGAGTTTCTGTGAAATGTCCAAGACCTTGCACAACTCCTTTGTGAACTCTGAGACGAACTGGGGGCCTCAGTCTGACACTATGGAGGAGGGAAGTCCGTGAGAACACCATACGTGATCTCTAAATAAAGCAGCCAAGTCTGAAGAAGAAGTGGTTTTGTAACAGGGGAAAAGAACGATTTCTTTGGAGAAGCGATTGACAACAATGCCGATAGCATCATACCCATTAGAGGTGGGAAAACCTGTGATGAAATTGATAGATATATCAACCCAGGGATGAGAAGGAGTAGGAAGGGGCATAAGTTTTCCTGCCGGTGGCTTTGATGATCCCTTCATGAGGGAGCACACCTGGCAGTGGTCTACATAGTTTGCAATGTCTTTAGCAGCTCCTGGCCACCAATAAAACTTTTTTAGAGAGAAGATAGTGCGATTGCGGCCAGGATGACCAGACATGGGGGAGTTGTGGAAGAGGGAAATGAGTTCGTTGCGAAGACAAGGGGGCACGAAAACGATGCCGTTAGAAGATTTAAAGAGTTTTTCCTCAGTGTAGTACTCATATTCGTTGATCGCGTCAACGTCCATTTTTGCTGACTCAAAACGAAGTTTAGTATTGAAATTTGGAGTTAAAGTAGTGGAAGAGATGGCTTGGACTCCTGTAGAGCCACAACCTTTATCGTTACGTTCAAACTTGTTGAGAGTCTTGGTTTCTGTGAGTGTGGGATTTTCTATTTTTTCAATAATTAGTTGAGCGATGTGATCGCTGTTAGATATGTGGAAGGGGATGGATGAATGATTGAAGAGAATTACACCAATTTCTCCCCTATAATTGGTGTCAATGACTCCGGCCATGACGTCGATTTTATGTTTGAAGGTGAGGCCTGAATGTGGTGCAATTCTCCCATACGTGCCGATAGGGAGTTGAATCTTGACATGGGTGGGGATGAGAGTTTGGTCGTGGGCGGGGATGTCAAGATCAGCAGTGGAATAAAGATTGAAGCCGGCTGCAGCATCAGAGCTCTTGGTAGGGATGCGTGTGTCCTTGGAGGAGAGAGTGATGGGGATGGATAAATTAGAAATGTGGATGACAGTAGAAGGAAAGACGGTGATGTTTTCGTTGAGGTTGTCAATGGCATCACCATGGTCGAGGCGGCAAGAAAGAGCATCGGCACGGCTATTGGTGGATCTGTGTTTGTAAATAAGCATATAGTTGAATTCTTGTAATAACTCGTGCCAGCGAGCTTGTCGACCGGACAGTGTTTGAGGCTTTTTCCAGTATTCTAGATTTTTGTGATCTGTCCAGATCTTGAAGTTAGTCTTTCCAATAAGATAATGACGCCACTTCTCGAGTGTGCGTATAATAGCAAGGAGTTCTTTGTCGTAAACAGGGTAGTTTTTCTCCGCAGGAGATAGTGAGTGAGAAAGAAATGTGCAAGGGCGCCATAACTTATCCTCCCCCAGGACCAATAAAATGGCCCCAGTGGCGATATCGCTTATGTCTGTTTCAACGCACATATCTTTACTTGAGTCTGGGAAGGCGAGGAGAGGTGTGGTGATAAATTGTTTTTTAAGCGTGTCAAACGCAGTTTGTTGGGCCTCTCCCCATACATACATAACACCCTTTTTGGTAAGATCGTTAAGAGGGTGGGTGATCTGTCCAAAACCGTGAATGAAACGATGATAATAATTACAGAGGCCAAGGAAGGATTGAAGCTGTTTTAATTTTGTAGGGACTGGCCAGTCGAGGATAGTGTTGACCTTTTTGGATTGCATGCCTACTCCCTTTTTAGAAACGGTCATGCCTAGGAAGTCAACTTCATCAGCATTAAATATGCATTTTTCTGGTTTAGCATAGAGGTCATTGTCGCGCAAGCGCTGCAACACCTCCATGACGACTTTCGAATGATCGTCATCAGACTTTCCCTTTGTAAAGATACACATATTGTCCAAGTAGACAATGACAACGGCGTACATGTCATTGAAAATGTCGTTCATCATCTGTTGGAACGTGGGTGGGGAATTAGTCATGCCGAAATACATTACAATGGGCTCGTAAGCCCCAAGTGGTGTGATGAAGGCAGTTTTCCATTCATCACCTTCTTTGATCTGAACGTTGTTATACCCCAATCGTAGATCAAGGCATGTAAATTTGTCAGTGCCCTTGAGGCGATTGACAAGAGAAGAAATGAGTGGAAGGGGATAAGAATTTTTTACTGTACCCTCATTTAGATAGCGGTAATCCATAATGAGGTGTTTTTCTCCAGTTTTCTTGGGAATAAAGAATACAGGTGTGGTTTGAGGAGATTTAGAGGGCCAAATATAGCCCTTTTCTTGTTCGCTAGAAATAAAGTTATGGACTTCGTCTATTTCCTTATCAGAGAGTGGAATAACTCGTCCCTTCTTGGGAACGAAGTCAGGTTTGAGATCAATAGTGTGATCCCAGGGTTTGCAGACGGGCATACGCTTTGACTCTTCTTTGCTAAATACATCAAGGAAGGCGTGGTATTGTTTGGGAACTTTGTCGGTGAGTCCTTCTTCGATGGAATGAATGTTGACATTCCAGATGTCTTTGATTAACTGGGGAGCATTAGTAGCGCGACAGTTACGGGTGCAGCGAGAGAAGGTGATTGTCTTATCCTCCCAGTTGATGAGAGGATTGTGACGATGAAACCAATTGAAACCTAAAATGATATTATGGGTTCTGAGGGTTGCGACTTGCGCATCAACTCCCTTGGAATGTCCTTGGAACGTTAGTATAATAGAGATATAGTGAGTAATTTGTCTGTGTTTCGAAATTGTACCATCAGCGTTGGTGATGGCAATAGCGTTAGAGAGGGGAAGCATGGTAATTCCGTTTTTTTTTACCCATTTTTCATTGACAAAGGTTTGAACAGCTTTGGAGTCGAGTAGAGCTTTGGTAGCACATTCGTGCCATTCGTCATTTTTCTGGAAAGATACATTAGTTAGAATATCAAATTCTCCTCCTTGGGAGGTAGAGGGTTCGATGTGCAAGAAAGAAGTATAGGAGGATTTATAAATAGGAGACAAAGATATTTTTTCTTTTATCAAGGAATTAAGCATACCTTTTTTAGAGTCTGGTGCTGTGCTCAAATGAGACGCCTTGACAGACTGTGAATCGTATGTAGAAACAAAGTTCGGTGTGTCATCAACTACATCACCATCCATCTCCCCTTGGATATCGAGAACAGAGAAACGATTAGAGGAATGAAGAGAAGGAAAAGAAGAAGAACGTGAAAGTACATGCAGATTGTCTATAGCCGAGGGAGTACCTCCCAGATTCACTCGGCTTTTCCTTTTCCCGAATCTTTTAGTCCATTGGTGGCCATTTGGCGCGCATGTGCCTCAAAGAGGTCGTAATAATAGGCTTGCGCCTCTTCGGTCATCCACGGAGGATTTCCGGAAACTTGTTCACCGGTGGATGGAGTGGTGATCTCCCAAGTTTGGGTGCGAGGGGGTGGATAGGTAGTATGACCCATAAGTGGGTTAAACTGTGGTTGGCCTCGGAGGTGATGAGGCTTTTTGCAATTCCTTGAGAGGTGCCTGACCTCATTGCAGTTGTAGCATGTGTGTGATTCAGTGGTAGGTTGGATAGTGCACATATCCATGGGGGCCCCTTGGCCCGGTTGTGTGCCCGTCTCGGTGAACTGATTACCCAAGTGGGGTTGGAACTGGTTAGTTGTCAGATGTGATCGTTCCAGTCGCATCTGGTTGAAAATTTTGCTGATTGATATGGTGACTTCTTGCCATTTATTGAGGATGTTGTCAATGGCGGGGTCTCTGAGGGATATCTGCGTGTAAATCTGGTAGTCTATACCTTCCTTATACAGACGAAGTGCTTGTTCCTTGGCAAGATCAGCGTTGGTGCGCAGAAGCTCAAATTGTTGTGTGTACACCTCGATGGGCATACTTCCTTGTTTGAGCATTACCAGCTTTCGGTAACTTTCTTCTGCCATGACGTCGATGCAGAAGTGGTTCTCTACCTTTTCTTGAGAGCGGACCACTTGGGCCAGACGTTGGCCTTTTCTGCATCAGTGATCTTATTGTCCTCCTTAGTCATATAGCTTTGGAGGGTGACTCGCGCGAAGTCTGCGGCTTTTCCGTCCATGCGCAATAGTACGGCGATGGTGGATTGTTTGCATGTTAAGGTGGACTGGCACTGAGTCCACGCAGCGACTTTAGTCCACCAATTGCAAAAGGTGGATCCATTACCGTCTCACGTGCCCAGGTCGGCAAAGGCCTTATAGGAAGAAGGAGGTGGGGCGGTGACAGTGGGAGCAGGAGTAGCGGTGGCAGCAGCAGATATTAATAAATTGTTGTTGCAGTTGCTGCTGCTGCTGCATCATGTTGGAGAGGAATGAGAACTGGTTCAGGATATCCTGCCAGGTAATGGGAGTGGGTTCTCCAGACATCTTTACTGTAACCTATCTTCCAAGGGTACTCTGGAGATGTCTTAGACGAACAGGAAATGGCGGCAGTGAAGAACGGTGCTGGGGTGGAGTACAGAGAGATTAGGATGACCTTGGTCCCAACCGGGATGATATTTGGATTGAAGGTAGCAGGGGTCCTGCTGGTAGATTTGGCGAGGACGACGTTGATGGGGAGCGGCTTGTTGACAAGCGAGGACAAGAGCAATGGGGTCCCAGTCGTCGTTGGGATCGAAATTTAGTGGTATACCAAAGTTATCTATGGCAGCAGGGGCAGGGACATTGAGCTGGTAAAACTGAAGTGCAGTGGCTTGTCTGCGACGAACGTAGCAGTCAATACACAAGGACCGTGGCATATAACGAGGAAGAAGCGGGACTAAGTATTGTCAGGCTTCGGGGAGTCCTGTTCAAGTGTTAACGGCCTTGAACAAACAATGATGACAACCTCTAGAACACAGGCTGGAGGAGTTGGTAGAAAACGTAGAGACAACGATGACGAGTAGAGAATACAAGAGAGACGGCGAAGACAATGTTTGTAGTGGGAATTGGTAGGATCACAGTGACGAGATGGAGTATAGAGTTGTCCTTTGACAGGGGACTAGATTGGCAGAGTAGAAGAGGAGTGGTATTCAGATATACAAGGTCCCTATGAAGAAGGGAGGAATACAAGTGAACAGGACTGAGGAAATTACAGAGGTTAAGGTAGGGTTTATATAGATGAAGACGACTTCAGGGCAGGCATGTGAGGTAGAATGTGTCGGAAGGTCATGGAATATGAAAGAAGAAAAGAAGCATAAGTGTGAGAGAAAGAAGCTGTCCATGAGGCATGACATCATAGTGATGTCATGGTCTGGGCCCCAGGTCAGGTGACATTTCCCACAGTCATGTGCACTGGTCACATGACTTTGGAAAGATGATTAATGGTAAATGGTGCTCAGGGATCATAGGATGTGAGCAAAGTGTAAGGTAAAAAGTGAAAAGCATACGGTATGGATATGAACTATAACAATAATCCCTGAGCACTGTTTTACCTTTAGTTTCACTTTCCAAGGTCACATGACTAGTGCACATGACCATGGGAAATGTCACATAACCTGAGGTCTAGCCCATGACATCATTTATGATGTCATACCTCATGGACATACTTTTCTCTCATGTTCTGTCTTCTTTTGTGTTATGCTTGGTCTGGGTAGGAGCGAGTGTAGCCTTGGATAACCCCTAGTTGGCTAAGGGCTGATGCAAGGAGTGTCAGGACGATGCTGATGGGGTGTTCAGCAATCAAAAGTCGAAGAATGAGTCCTGGGCAAGAGGTTGCCCAACGATGAGATCGAGGGGTTCAAAGATAGTCCAATTAATACGGAGGACAAGGATGCTTATCGCGAAGACCAGAGTTGATGCATCGAGAGGATCAAGGGCAAGGGACTAAGGGTATATTCCCAAGGAGAACTAAGCTAAGGGACAGGTATGCGACATGAGGGTTTATATACCTAAGGGGAGCGTGCACGGACCAAGCTATTGTATTCAGGGTGAAGGGCACGCTTGGTAAGTGCCAAGGAAATTAGTAATGCCAAGCATGGGACATGTGACCAGGTATGACTCAACGTGAGTCAAGACCCAAAACAATGGTGCAAGCAATGACAGCATGAGAAAGGTGAACCCGATGGGGTTATCATGGAGTACTGATCATCGTGAGACAAAAAAAATGAATGCATACGATGGTGGCGTGAGAAAGGTGAACCTGCAGGTTACCATGGAGAGTCTACCATTGTTAGAGAAAAGAATAAACGATAAAAAGACATAGCAGGTGACAAAGCATAGGGAATCATAACATTTTGTTTCTGTTGTAGTTCATGTCCAGCATCATACACTCTTTATTTTTCATCACTTTACCTTTGCTCACATCCTATGATCCCTGAGCACTGTTTTACTGTTAGCTTCTCTTTCCAAGGTCACATGACTAGTGCACATGATCATGGGAAACCTCACATGACCTGAAGCCCAGACCATGACATTATCTATGATATCACACCTCATGGACATGTTTTCTTTCGTGTTCTGTCTTCTTATGTTCCATGACATTCTACCATGTTCCAGGACATTCCATTTCACATGCCTGCCCTAAATTACTCCCTAGCTATATAGATCCTTCATCTTTCTCTGTAATTTCCCCAGTCCTGTTCACTTGTATTCCTTCTTTCCTCATAGGGACCTTGTACATTGTGAATACCACTCCTCTTTTCCTCGCCAGCCTAGTCCTCTGCAAAAGAACCCTTTATGTTGCACCTCGTCACTATTGTCATCCTGACTCCAGCTACCAATATTGTCTTTGCCATCTCCCTCATATATCACACTCATTGCTATTGTCTTCTTGTTTTCTACTAACTCCTTGCTTCTATTGTCTAAAGGAGCTCATCGTTATAGTTAGTTCAAGGCTGATAACAATTGAACAGGACTCCTGAAAGCCCAACCTGCTGCATTCTGTTTTCTCATTTTATGCCATGGTTCTCGCGCATTGACCATTACGTTCACTGCAGACAAGCTGCTGCACTTCAGTTCTTCCAGTTCAACATTCCCGTTCCCATTGCCATAGATAATTTCGGCATCCCCATTAACTTCGACCCCAATGATGACTGGGATCTCATAGACCTCGCATTAGCTTGTCAACAAGCCATTCCCTGCTGTTGCCATTCTCGCTGAATCCACCAGCAGGACCCTTGCTACATTTGCTCAGAGTATCATCCCAGTTGGGACCAAGGTCGTCCTAATCTCTCCGTCCTTTGCCCCCATATAGTACTCCATCACCATCAATTTCTGTTCTTCTAAACATCCCCAGAGACTCCTTGGAAGATAGGACTCAGTAAGGATGTCTGGAGAACCCACCTCCATTACCTGGCAGGACATTGTTATGCTTGGTCCAGGTAGGAGCGAGCGTAGCCTTGGATAATCCCTAGTTGGCTAAGGGTAGACACAAGGAGTGTCGGAATGATGCCGATGGGGTGTTTAGTGATCTAGTGTTGAAGAACGAGTCCTGGGCAAGAGGTTGCCCAACAACGAGATCAAGTGGTTCAGAGGTAGTCCGATTAATGCAAGGGACAAGGACGCAATCGCGAAGATGAGGGTTGACGCGTTGAGTGGATCAAGGGCAAGGGACTAAGGGTATATTCCCAAGGAGAACTAAGCTAAGGGACAGGTACGTGATGTGAGGGTTTATATACCTAAGGGGAGTGTGCATGGACCAAGCTATGTAATCAGAGTAGGGGGCACGCTTGGTAAGTGCCAAGAGAATTAGTAATGCTAAGCAAAGGAAGTGTGACTCAGAATGAGTCATGCATGACTAGGTATGACTCGACGTGTGTTATAGTTCGTGTCCACATCATACGCTTTTCACTTTTTACCTTACACTTTGCTCACATCCTATGATCCCTGAGCAACATTCACCATTAATCATCTTTCCAAAGTCATGTGACCAGTGCACATGACCGTGGGAAATGTCACCTGAACTGGGGCCCAGACCATGACATCACTATGATGTCATGCCTCATGGACACCTTCTTTCTCTCAAGTTTGTACTTCTTTCCTTCCATGATATTCTACCATGTTCCATGCTATTCCATCTCCCACACCTGCCCTGAAGTTGTCTCTCCCTATATAAACCCTACTTTACTCTCCGTAATTTCCCCAGTCCTGTTCACTTGTATTCCTCCCTTCCTTAAAGGGATCTTGTACACTTGAATACCACTCTCCTTTACTCTGCCAGCCTAGTCCTCTGTAAAGGGACAACTTATGCTTCACCTCGTCACTGTCATCTTACCAATTCCAACAACCTGTATCATCTTTGCTGTCTCCTTAGTCTTCGACTCTCGTCGTCATTGTCTCTACATCTTCTATCAGCTCCTCACACCTGTGTTCTAGGTGCTTGTCGTTATTGTGTTCAAGGCCATTAACACTTGAACAGGACTCCCCAAAGCCTGACCCCACTACATCCCGCTTTACTCATTTATGCCCTGTCACTCACGCATTGACTGCTATGAATGTCGCAGACAAGCTGCTGCCCTTGCTTTCTACCAACTCAATGCTAATGCCCCCACTCCTGCACCCATTGAATTTGATCCCAACGATGATTGGGATCCAGAAGTTTTATGTTAACGGCCTTGAACAATCAATAATGACAAGCACCTAGAACACAGGTGCAAGGAGCTGATAGAAGATGAGGAGTTGGCGACGATGAGTGTCGAAGACTAACAAGATGGCAAAGATGATGCATGTAGTGGGGATTGGGAGAATAACTGTTATGAGATGGAGTATAGAGTCCCTTGGCAGAGGATGAGGCTGGTGATGAAGGAGAAGAGTAGTATTCAAGTGTACAAGGTTCCTATGAGGAAGGGAGGAATACAAGTGAACAGGACTGGGGAAATTACGGAGAGTAAGTTAGGGTTTATATAGAGGGAGACGGCTTTAGGGCAGACATGAGAAATAGAATGACATGGAACATGATGGAATGTCATGGAAGAAAAGAAGTGCAAAGGTGAGAGAAATAAGCTGTTCATGAGGTGTGACATCATAGTGATGTCATGGTCTGGGCCCTAGGTCAGGTGATGTTTCCTGTGGTCATGTGCACTGGTCATGTGACTTGGAAAAATGACTAATGGTAAACGGTGCTCAAGGATCATAAGATATGAGCAAAGTATAAGGTAAAGAAAAAGTGAAAAGCGTATGATGTGGATATGAACTATAATATTTTAGCAGCAGCCTGTCATGCCGCTCGTCCCCACAAATGCTGTCCTCGCTGCATATATCAGCAGGACCCCAGATACATCCGATCCGAATACAACCCCGGTTGGGTCTTAGGTCACCCAAACCACTCTGTTCTCCGTCCCCACGTCATCCTCTGCCACCGTCAGTTCCTGTTCCTCTGAATTCCCAGAACACTTTTGGAAGATAGAGTGTAGTAAGGATGTCGGGTGAACCTGCACCAGTAACATGGCAGGACATTCTAAACCAATTCTCATTCCTCTCCAACATTATGCAGCAGCAGGCACAACTGCAGCAACAATACATTACAACAGCCACCACCACTGCAGCCGCTGCTGCTACTCCCACTCCCACTCCCATTATCATGCCTCCTTCTTCTTCTTACAAAGCATTCGCCGACCCAGGCACTTGGGATGGAAACCGCACCACCTTCCATAACTGGTGGACCAAGGTAGCTGCGTGGACTGAGTATCAATCCACGCTCACATGTAAGCAGTCAACCATGGCCATCCTGTTGCGCATGGACGGTAAGGTTGCAGACTTTGTGCGCATAACCCTCCAAGGTTACATGACCAAGGAGGATAATAAGATTACCAACGCCAAAAAGGCAAACGTGTGGCCCAAATGGTCCACACTCAAAAGGAAGGTCGAATCCCACTTCCAGATTGACGTCATTGCTGAGGAATGCTATCACAAACTCCTTGCACTCAAGCAGGGCAACATGCCCATAGAGGTTTTTAAGCAGCAGTTCAAGCTGCTCAGGTCCGACGCCGACCTGTCAAAAGATCAGGTGCTACGACTATACAAGGAGGGTATAGATTACCAAATCTATGCCCAAATCTCTCTCCAAGACCCCACCATTGACAATACGCTTGATAAATGGCAAGAAACCGCCATATCTATCAGCAAAATCTTCAACCAGATGTGATTGGAATGCTTGTGTCTGCAAACTAACCAGTTCCAACCCCGATCGGGTCACCAGTTCACCAATACGGGTATGCAACTGGGCCGAGGGGCCCCCATGGATACACACGCGATCCAGCCAATCAAGGACACGTGCACATGTTACAATTGCAATGAGGTAGGACACATATCTCGTAACTGCACAAAGCCTCGCCGTCCTTGAGGCCAACCTCAGTTCAACCCCCTCACGGGAAGAATCACGTACCCACCCCCTTGCACCCAAACTCAGGAGATCGCCGCTCCCTCTGCTGGCAAACAAGGTTCCGGAAATCCCCAGTGGATGACCGAAGAGGCTCAGGCCTATTACTTTGACCTCTTTGAGGCATGCATGCACCAAATGGCCGCCAATGGACTTGAGAATTTGGGAAAAGAGAAAGCCGAGTGAACCTGGGAGGTGTTCCCTTGGCTACAGACAATTCGCACGTACTTTCTTCATCTCTTTCATCTTCTCCTACTTTTAATAAGTTTTCTGCTCTTGATATTGAAGGGGAGATGGACGGTGATGTAGTTGACGACACATTGAATGCTGTTTCTACATATGACTCACAGTCTGTCAAGGCATCTCACTTGAGTGCAGCACCAGACTCTAAAACAAGTGTGCTTAATTCCTTGATAAAAGAAAAATTATCCCTTTCTCCTATCTATAAATCCTCCTGCACTTCATTTTCTCACATTGAACCCTCTACCTCTCAAGGAGGAGAATTTGATATTCTCATTAATGTTTCTTTTCAGAAAAACAACAAATGGCATGAATGCACCACCAAAGCCCTACTTGATTCTGGAGCAGTTCAAACCTTCGTCAATGAAAATGGGTAAAAAACAATGGTATCTCTATGTCTTCTCTCTCTAACGCTATTGCCATCACTAACGCCGATGGTACTGTTTCAATACATGGACAAATCACTCATTACGTTTCTATTATACTAATGTTTCAAGGGTACTCCGAGGGAGTTGATGTGCTAGTCGCAACTCTCAGAACTCATAATATCATTTTAGGTTTTGACTGGTTTCACTGTCACAATCCTCTCATTGATTGGGAGGACAAAACAATTGCTTTCTCTTGCTGCACTCGTAACTGTCGAGCTACTAACACCCCACAGTTAATCAAAGACATCTGGAATGTCAACATTTGTTCCATCGAGGAGGGACTCACTGACAAAGTCCCTAAGCAATATCACACCTTCCTCAATGTATTTAGCAAGGAAGAATCAAAATGCATGCCTGTATGCAAACACTGGGACCATGCCATCGATTTTAAACCCGACTTCGTTCCTAAGAAGGGACAAGTCATCCCACTCTCTGACGCTGAACTCGAAGAAGTTTGTAACTTTATTTCTAGTGAACAAGAAAAGGGCTACATTCAGCCCTCTAAATCCCCTCAAACCACATCCGTCTTTTTTATTCCAAAGAAAACTGGAGAAAAACACCTTGTTATGGATTATCACTATCTAAATGAGGGCACAGTAAAAAATTGTTATCCTTTTCCACTAATCTCCTCTTTAGTTGATTGCCTTAAGGATGCAGATAAATTCACTTGCCTCAATCTGCGATGGGGGTATAATAATGTTCGTATTAAAGAAGACAATGAATGGAAAGCTGCTTTCGTCACTCCACTCGGGGCTTACAAGCCCATCATTATGTATTTTGACACAACTAACTTCCCACCAACTTTCCAGCAGATGATGAATGACATCTTCAATGATATGTACACCATCGTCATCATTTATCTGGACGATATGTGTATCTTCACCAAGGGAAAGTCTGATGATGATCACTCAAAAGTCGTCATGGAGGTGTTGCAGCGCTTGCGTGACAACGACCTCTATGCTAAACCTGAAAAATGTGTATTTAATGCTGACGAAGTTGACTTCTTAGGCATGACAGTATCAAAAATGGGGTTGGCATGCAGTTCAAAAAAGTCAATGCTATCCTCGATTGGCTGGCCCCCACA
>JBBPLZ010000142.1:0-19220 GCA_038090055.1 Hemileccinum hortonii | reverse complement strand
AACAAATGATCAAAGACTTCCTGGGCCATATGCAGTTTTCAAGGGGTGTTTGGGTGGGTAGTGTGGAATTTGGCTTGTGCCGTTTTGGCGTATGTGAGGTTGCCCATTGGTTCCCATGTCCTCTCATCGTCCCCGTACCCCTTCCAGTGCACGAGATATTCAAGTCGTCTTCCCCTCCAGCAGGAGTTGATTATACAGTCCACCTCATACTCTTTGTCCCTTTCTTCAGTGATATTAAAGGGTCCCAGTTTTGTCACTAGTTGGTTGGGTAATCGTTCTTTGTACAGTTTGATGCGTGATACATTTATTATTGGATGGATCCACATAGATTTGGATAGTCGTAGTTCCACTGCGTTTCCAAGTGTTTTTGTTATTTTGTATGGTCCAAGCCATTTTTCTGATAATTTCTTTGATTCCCATGGCAATTTAAGATTGTCGGTTGATAGCCATACAGTATCGCCCACCTTATATTCTGGAGTGTCCAATCTGTGCTTATCAGCCTGTAGCTTCATTTGCTCCTGGGCATTTTTAATAAATTTTTTGGACCTGGTCCAATGTTTTGGCCATTTGGTCTGCTAGAGTATCGGCAGC
The DNA here is from genome assembly GCA_038090055.1 of Hemileccinum hortonii. NCBI lineage: Eukaryota > Fungi > Basidiomycota > Agaricomycetes > Boletales > Boletaceae > Hemileccinum > Hemileccinum hortonii. Next base: position 18,629 of record JBBPLZ010000142.1, on the reverse strand, counting down.
CGGTGCCTTTGAAATGCTGGGCTCAATGCCCATATGTGGCGCATAGGATCTGGTGATTTCAAACAGCAATTTCTTGGTTGCCGATTGAACCATGGCATTATTTTGGAATTGGGCTATGGCTAGCCAATCAGCCCATTCCGTTTGTTTCTCTGCACAGTATAATCTCAAATACTGCTGTATATCTCTATTCACGTGCTCTGTTTGTCCGTCCATCTGCGGATGGTGTGCCGTGGATAGCTTTGGTTTTATTCCAAGTCTTTTGCATAGATCTTGCATGACATGAGACGTGAATTGTGGTCCTCTATCCAAGACTATGCTTCAGGGGAGTTCATGGTTAACCCAAACTTTGTTTAGGTACAACTTCGCTGTCTCTATGGCATTTATTGTTTTAGTGCATGGGATGAATTCGACTTCCTTTGAGAATCAATCGACAACCACAAGGATTGAGTCAAATCCATTTGATATTGGGAGATCTGTCATGAAGTCCACGGTTACATCCACCCATTGCATTTCTGGTGCCTCCAATGGTACTAATTTCCTTGTGGGTGCTTTATTGGTTCCTTTAAACTGTGCACAACGGTCACATCTAGAAACATAATCTTTGATGTGTCCTGCCATGTTAGGCCAGAAATAGTGCCTGTGTGCTATTTCTAGGGTCTTTTTGACTCCAGGATGTCTGCTAGTTGCCAAATCATGGCATAATGTGATGCATTCCATTTGTAATGCATCCAGGACATAGATTTTTCCTTCCTTGATTAATATGTCCTTTTCTGTGATCATGCTGTGTTTGTGGCAAAGATCTTCTTTATCCAGTGTTTTTGTTTCATTATTGTTTTTGTTCATCAAGGTTTCACCTTCTGTGGTTATGAAAACTTGGCGCATATGCTCTTTGGGCATCATGGTTATTCCCTGGTTGTTGGTATCTGTTCCGTGTACATGATCTTCTCGTCTAGAGAGAGCATCTGCTTTTCCCATTATAGCGCCTGCCTTGTGAACCCATTTGTAATTGAATCTGGCCAAGTATGATGCCCAGCGTGCTTGTTGTCTGCTCAGATTCTGACTCTTCATAAACCATTGCAAGTTTGCATGGTCGTTCCATATTTCAAACTCATATTTGGCTCCTTCCAAATAGTGTCTCCACATCTCTAATGATCTTATGATACTGAGCATTTCTTTGTCAGCAACCGGGTAGTTCCATTCTTCCGGGGTCATGGCATGCGAAGCATACACTATTGGATGCCATTTTTCTTCTTTTAATATAGATAACACAGTTCCCATTGTGAAGTCCGATGCATTGGTCTCCAATCGGAATTGGCAATCATTATCTGGGTATGCCAGTATTGGGGCCATGGTAAATTTTTCTTTAAGTGTGTCAAACGCGTGTTGATGTATGGGTTCCCATTTGAACTCTACATCCTTCTTGGTTAGGTCATGTAAGGGACGTGTGACCTTCGCATAGTCTTGAATAAATCTTTGATAGAAATTGGCAAGTCCAAGGAAGCTCCTGACCTCTTTTACATTTGAGGGTTTTGGCCATTGGAGTATCGCCTGGACCTTGTCCATATCCATCTTGATCCCATCCTTCCCTACAATCATGCTGAGAAACTCTATTTCTTCTGCATGGAATTGACATTTCTTTGGACTTATAAATAAATCATTGTCTTGTAATCTTTGGAGGACTTCCTGCACGATCTTGTCGTGTTCGTCCTTGTCATCTGTTTTTGTGAATATCAGGATGTCGTCTATATATACGACGACAATGTCATCCATATCAGCAAAGATCTCATTCATCATTGCTTGGAAGGTGGCTAGGGAATTGCACAGCCCGAAATACATGACGAGTAGTTCAAAGGTGCCTCTAAAGCATACGAAGGCCACCTTCCATTCGTCTCCTTCCTTGATTCGGACGTTGTTATAGCCTGTCCTGACATCCATTTTTGTAAATAGTTTAGCCTCTTTTAGTTTGTCTACAAGTTGTGAGATTAAAGGAAGGAGATAGTTATTCTTGACCATGTGTTCATTTAAATATTGGTAATCTGTAACCATCCTTTTCTTTCCTTCCTTTTTGGGGATAAAGAATATGGGGGAAGTTTGCAGTGATTTAGAGGGTCAGATATGGTTTTTCCACAGTTGCTCATTTAGATAAGCGGTGACTTCTTCCTGTTCTTCGTGTGATAAGGGGATGTTTCTTCCTTTCTTAGGTTGGAATGATGCTTTTAAGTCTATTGCATGATCCCATGGATTGCGTGTTGGCATGCGTTGGGATTCTCCCTCAGAGAATACCTTGAGAAAATTATGGAATTGAGGAGGTACTATCTTCTCATTCATTTTGGTTACGTGTGGCTTTTCTGGTGTTTTTTGTGCTTCCTGCATGGCTTGCATGCAATAGGCCTTTAACTTGGAGCTCTGCTCCTCCTTTTGGACTTTCTTCATATATTTGGATTTGTCTTGGAGTATTAAGCAACTTCTTGGACATCGTGTCATCAGGACTGTGCCCTTGACCCAGTCGATTTTGGGGTTGTGGTGTTGTAACCATGTGTATCCCAACACCATTTGGTTCTTTCCTAAATCGACTATTTCTGCCGAGATCTTTTCTCAGTGTCTTGGTACTCCAAGATTATATCTGTTGCATGAGTAATGTTTCCTGCAGAGTTTTTGGTTCCATCAACATTGTAAATGGGAATCGCAGGTTGCAGTGGACGAAGGGGTAGCATATGTTCTTCTGCCCATCTCCTGTCAAGGAAGATCCCATTTGCTCCACTGTCTAGTAGTGCTTCCACATTGTGATACTTTGCTTTTCCTAATGGAGATATTCATATCTCCATGAGGATCTCTTTATTTGGGGCTCCGTGGATAAACATTTCTCTCGTAAATCCACCTGTGGATCTGAAGCTTTCTTGCCCTCATGTGGTTTCTTCTAGATTATCCATTTCAATGACATAAGGGTTTTCTATTTTTTCAATGATTAATTGGGTGACTCGATCGCCTTTGATGACAAGAAAATCGTCTTTAGACAGGTTGAATAGGAGTATTCCGATTCCTCCTTGGTAATCGGAGTCAATTATGCCTGCTCTGACATCAATTGAATACTTGACCACTTGTTGCAAGCCAGAGGCATGCTCAACTCAAATGCAACAAGCGACTCAAACAGAAGGAAAAACGACAAGTAGGGACCTTTTACAGGTAGTTCCTGAAACTAGCAAAGGTGAATAGTAGAGCGGAACTCAGCAGGTGCGGGCAAGGGACCAAAGTCTGGTGCAGGAAACAAGTGAATTAGACTGGGGGACCAGTTGCAAAGATCTACCTTATATATATGTAGCTACAGCGCATGGACCAAGGTACACTCTAGGGCAGGCATGAGATAAGAAGCAGAGTGTGAGAGCGAACCTTAGTTTGAAGTGAAAGAAAAGATAAGGGGGAGCAGATAAGAAAGATAAGAGATAAGACATGAGGCATGACATCACCAGGCCTAGACCTAGTCAAGTGATATGTCTCATGGTCACATGCTGCTGGTCACGTGACTTCTGAGAAATGAAAGTTAGAGTCCAGCGTGTACATATGTCAGTGGAGTCTGTCTCCATCTTGTAAGGAGTGTGAGATGAGGAGCAATCATAACATTACCCCCCATTTTCAAGACTCAAAGTCTATGCGAGATGCAGAAAATCCAAAGTACGATGGTTCAAAGTCATGGAAGAGAGTAGAAAAGTCTGACAAGGAGATATTATGGATAGGATGGGGTGCGGATGGGTGGGAAAGGTGGAAGTCAGAGATGGCCCCTTGAGCGTGGGCTAAATTTGAAGAGGGTTCCCATGTGCGGTCCATGTCATCCCATCCCTTCCAGTGCACGAGATATTGAATACTGCGGCCTTTGAGGTGAGATGCGGCAATATAGTTGACTTCATATTCTTTGTGGTGATCCTCATTGATGGTGATAGGATCTGGTCGAAGAGCTGGCTGTCCCTTTAGGCGGTTGCGATAGATTTTTACTCGTGACACATTGATGACCAGATGTATTTGAATGGAAGAGGGAAGGTGAAGTTTGACCGCATTAGGGAGAACAGTGTTGATAGTGTAGGAGCCAATCCATTTTTGGGTAAGCTTGCATGCAGTGTAGGAGAGAGATAAGTTATCCGTGGAGAGCCAGACGTGATTGCTGACAATGTATTGCGGCGCATCTGATCTCTGAGTGTCGGCAGTCTTTTTCATCCGTTGCTTTGTTTTTTCCAAAATATCCTCGATTTCTTTGTGAGCATGGCCGGTCTCAGTTCTGAAAGAACCCCCCATGGTGTGGCTAGAACCTTCGAATCCCATGTGCAGGAAGTAGTTCTTGGTAACAGCGAATGGAATGGTGCTGGTAGCCAAAGTGAGATTGTTGTTGTGGGTAAACTGAGCCATTTTGAGCCATTCTGCCCAATCCTCTTGTTTTTTGGCGATGTAAGCACAAAGATATTGCTCAATCTCCCAATTGATGCACTCTGTTTGCCCAACTGTTTGAGGATGGTAAGCAGTAGACATTTTCTGAGTGATGCCCAATAAAGAACATAGGTCCTTGGTGAACTCTGAAGAAAACTGCGGTCCATGGTCTGAGACAATGGAGGATGGAAGTCCGTGAATGGACCATATGTGGTCCCTAAATAATCTAGCTAAGTCTCAAGATGAGATTTGCTTTAGGCAAGGAATGAGGACAATTTCCTTGGAAAAGCGATCAACTATAGTACAAATGGAATCAAAACCATTAGATAATGGAAGTCCAGTTACAAAGTCTATAGATATATCTTCCCATGGTTTGGTTGGTGTGGGAAGTGGCATTAATTTTCCTGCCAGTGGCTTTGACAATCCCTTCATGAGGAAGCACACCTGACAATGATCGACATAATTTTTGATAAAAGCAGTGGCTCCTGGCCACCAGTAATGTCTATGAATAGAATAAGTGGTATGTGCATGACCCGGATATCCAGTGACAGGGGAGTCATGGTATAGAGTTAAAAGTTTGGTACGAAGAGAAGGGGGAACATAGATGATGTTTTTATTGTTTTTGTAAACTTTTTCCAAGACATAGTATTCATATTCGTCAATGGCATCGACACCCTGTTTTTCTGATTCATTTTGTAATTTAATAAAGAATGGGGAAGAAAGTGAAATATTTTGAACACCCGATGATCCAAAACCCTTTGAGCCTCTATTGGTTTCAGGAAGAGACTCTGTTTCTTTGAATGTGGGATTTTCGATTTTTTCAATAATTAATTGTGTGATCCTGTTGTGTTTAGCGATTGCAAAATCAGCATCTGAGAAGTTAAATAGAAGGACTCCGAGGTTTCCTCAGTAGTCAGCATCGATTATGTCAGCTCCCACGTCGATCATGTGTTTGGCAGCTAGTCCACTTCTGGGAGCGATGTGACCATAGGTTCAGATCAGCAGTGCGATGAATATATTGGTGGGAACTAGGGTTTTCCCTTTTGCAGGTGCTACCCTTTCCTCAGCACTGTAAAGATCGAAGCCAGCGGCTGCATCCGAGTCTTTTATTGGGAGCTTGGTGTTGTCTGTAAGAAGCTTAACCGGCAAGCATAAAGAGGATGAGTTAAGAAACAATTCTTTGGGCAGGATGGTGATGTTTTTGTTGTGATTTTCTACTATGTCGCCATGATCGGGTTGGCGGATAATGCATCCGCCCTGCTGTTACTAGTACCTGGCTTATAAATTAATGTATAGTTGAACTCTTGTAATAGTTCATGCCAGTGGGCTTGTCTACCAGATAGTGTTTGTGGCTTTTTCCAGTATTCGAGATTCTTGTGATCTGTCCAAATCTCGAAGTTAGTTTTTCCGATTAAATAGTGATGCCATTCTTCTAGAGCACATATGATTGCTAAAAGTTCTTTGTCATAAATAGGGTAATTCCACTCAGTGGATGAGAAGGAATGAGATAAAAAGGCACAAGGCCTCCATTTACCATCTTCAGATTTGATAGAGAGCACAGCTCCCATGGCGATGTCACTTGCATCTCTTTCATAGCATTGGGATGTGCCAAGAGAGGGGCTTCCGTGAATTTTCTTTTTAGGGTTTTGAATGATTTTTGTTGTACCTCGCCCCATGACCAAGGAGTGTCTTTTTTTGGTAAGGTCATTTAAGGGGTGAGTGATCTGTCCAAAACCATCAATAAATCTTCGGTAATAATTACACAACCCCAAAAAGGTGTGAATTTGTTTAAGTTTGGTTGGAGCTGGCCAATCCAAAATGGCTTCAACTTTTTTATGTTGCATTTCCACGCCTTCTTTAGAAACAGTCATTCCTAGGAAGTCTACTTTGTCAGCGGAGAATATGCATTTTTCTGGTTTAACGAATAGGTCATTTTCACGTAACCTTAACAATACTTCTTTGACGATGGCTTTGTGGGCCGCATCATCTTGGTTCTTGGTGAAGATCATCATGTCATCTAGATAGACAATCAGCACTGCATACATGTCATTAAATATATTGTTCATCATTTGTTGGAATGTGGAGGGACTGTTGGTCATCCTGAAATACATTACCACTGGTTCGTACGCACCAATAGGCATAACGAACGTAGCTTTCCATTCATCTCCTTCTTTTATTCATACTGTTACGATTCATTATGCTTTGTCATCCGCTATGCCTTTCCTGTTTATTCTTTTCTTTCATGATGGTAGACTCTCCACGGTAACCTGTGGGTTCACCTTTCTCGTGCCACCATCATATGTGTTTATCTCCTTTGCCTCACGATGACCAGTACTCCACGGTAACCCCATCGGGTTCACCTTTCCTACGCTGTCATCGCTCATACCATTGTCTCGGGTCTTGACTCACATCGAGTCATACCTTATCGTGCATGACTCATTCTGAGTCATGCTTCCTTGCTTGGCATTACTAATTCTCTTGGCACTTATCAAGCGTGCCCTTTACCCTGATTACATAGCTTGGTCCATGCACGCTCCCCTTAAGTATATAAACCCCCGCATCGCATACCTGTCCCTTAGCTTAGTTCTCCTTGGGAATATACCCTTAGTCCCTTGTCCTTGATCCCCTCATGCACGTCGACTCTCGTCTTCGCAACAATGTCCTTGTCCTCCGTATTAATTGGACAATCTTTGAACCACTCGATCTCGTCGCTGGACACCTTCACATCCAGGACTCGTTCTTTGACACTAGATCGCTGAACACCCCGTCGGCATCGTCCCAACACTCCTCGCATTGACCCTTAGCCAACTAGGGGTTATCCAAGGCTACGCTCGCTCCTACCCGGACCAAGCATAACAAAAGAACTAAGCTTCTTCTTTCACGGCTACTACTACGTAAGCCGTATCACTGAACCACTCTGTCCCACCACAGAGATCCTCGTTGGACCGCCACATGGCGTCCCCCTCCTGTCATCGCCCCTGATTCCACTGACGAAGACCAGGACACCACTCTGCCTCTTCGAACTCCTACGTCGTCCTTTAGACGAAACCCTTTGCCCCCGCCTTCGTCTTTGCCCCCGCCTCTGACATCTCTGACTACCATATCTACGGCAAAACCAGTTGAGCTTAAGCTCAATTCCCCCCCTGAGTACAATGGCTCTTTTGCCAAATACCAGGCATGGTTCAACTCCTGCCTATTTTACCTCTCGACCAACGCTGACGTGTATAACACTGAGGCAAAGAAAATTGCATTCATCCTCTCGTTCATGACGAAAGGATCGGCCCACACCTGGGCAACTACCTTCCGTGCCGCTGGCATCAACACGATCTCCGGCACCGTATCTATGGGTACCTGGTCAGACTTTGTCGACAAGATCAACAAGGCCTTCCAGCACCATGACGTCGTCGGACAATCCATTGCCTGGATGTCCACCACTCGCATGATCACTTCGAAGGGGGTATACAAACCCTCTCTCTCTTCGTACACCTCCCAGTTTCAGAATCACGCCGCCATCGCTGGAGTCACCGACTCCAACGTTCTTATCGGCTACTACTCAGCTGGTATCCCTGCCCCCGTCATGTCCCACATTATGATGATGGAGACCATCCCCACCAAGATTGAGGACTGGTACAAGAAGGCTATGACCTTCCACACCATGTGGAAACGCGCTCAGGAAATCAAGGCGTGTAACGCCAAACCCACCACACCCTCGAAAACCTTCCACCTTCCCCGCGCCGTCGACCCAGACGCTATGGACATCGACGTTATCTCTACTCGCCCCCTGAAACTCACTGACACCCTCCGCACTGAATGTGCCCGCAAGGGCCTCTGCTTCCGATGCTGGAAACCCAGCCATACCTCCGCGAATTGCAAGGCCAAGTTCGTCACATCCCCCGCACCATCTGGAGAAAAGAAGTTGAAAGGTGGTGACGTAGCTGTAGCAAAGAACGATGAAGAAGAGATGGCTCTGCCGGACTTGATGGAATGTGACAACGAAGACACCCCCGAATCCGTTTCATACGCACGGGGTTTTTGAAAGGGGAGTATTGATCGACGCGATCCTCCCCCATTGTATCTAAGGCTGCGCATGTATCGTCCAAAACTAATAGATCTTTGAGTATCCCAGTTCAACTCATTGTCCCCTCGCGCACGCTCAAAAACGTCGAAACCACTGCCCTCGTTGACTCCGGTGCAACAATCAACTGCCTCGACTGGCAGTTCACACGAAAACACCAGATCCCCTGCAAGAAGCTGGAAAAACCCATCCAGGTTCGAAACATCAATGAAACCCTGAACAAGAAAGACACTATCCGATACACGGCCAACTTGTTTATCTCTGTCAACGGCGTTACCCACGAAGTTCTCTTCCATGTCATGGGATGTGGAGAAGAACACATCATCCTTGGCTTCCCCTGGCTGACCGCAGTCAACCCTGCCATCAACTGGGAGAAGAATACCATCCAAATCGACGAATCCACCGATCAGTCAAAATCCCTCTTCGCCAAATCCTCCGCAGACTCTACTACCCATGACGCTTTCCTCACCCACCTCCGCTACCAAGAACCAACTCCTACTCCCCGCCATCACCAAGTCCACCACAATTGGGACAAGTGTCTCTATGACTACCTCGACGAAGCAAATCCCGAGTACGTCCGCACTGAAGACTTTGTCAGGACTGCCGTCTCCGCCTATTCCTGTGAAAGATATATCCGCGGGGATTGCCAAATCGTCATCAACCCTGCCTGCGTCAAGGCCTATACCACCGCCACAGATCTCGCGATCAAACAACTTGCAAACAAACCCAAAATCACCCTTCTCCCGGAGTACTCTACCTTCTTGAAGGTCTTCTCTGAAGTCGCCACTGGCAAACTCCCACCGTCTCGCCCCTATGATCATGCCATCAACCTCAAAGACTCTTTCACCCCGAAGATTGGCAAGATCTATCCCCTATCTTCCGATGAAAAGAAAGCCGCCGAGGACTTCCTTGACGAGAACCTCAAAGTCAGAAAGATCTGCCCCTCGCAATCCCCTCAAGCGTCGCCCTTCTTCTTTGTCAAAAAGAAAGACGGCAAACTCCGCCCTTGCCAGGACTACTGCTACCTGAACAAACATACCGTTTGGGATGCCTACCCTCTCCCTTTGATCACTGACCTCGTAGATAAACTCAAAGAGGCTCAGGTTTTCACCAAATTCGATGTTCGTTGGGGGTACAACAACGTCCGAATCAAAGACAGCGATCAATGGAAAGCTGCATTCATTACCCACAAAGGCCTCTTCAAACCCACAGTCATGTTCTTCGGCATGACTAACTCACCCGCGACATTCCAGAGATTTATGAACGATTCTTTCCGTGACATGATTGCGGAAGGATGGTTTATCATCTACATGGATGACCTACTGATCTTTTCCCCAGATCAGAAGACCCACAAGGAGCGCACCAAGTGCGTCCTACAGCGAATGGAGGAACTTGACCTCCACCTCAAGCTCGAGAAATGTGTGTTCGACACCAAAGAAGTCGAATACCTTGGTATGATCATAAAACTGGGCCAACTCGCCATGGACCCAGTTAAACTTGACGGTATTGCCAAATGGCCAGTACCTACTAACCTCAAGGGCGTTCGCTCCTTTTTGGGCTTCGCCAACTTCTACCGCCGTTTCATCCCTGACTACTCCACAGTCGCATGCCCCCTTATAGACCTCACCAAGAAAAAGCAACCTTGGGTCTGGACCGCTGACCAACAGCAGTCCTTTGATCGCCTCAAGGAGCTTTTTCAGTCATGCCTGGTCCTTCAGCTCCCGGACCTCTCTAAGCCATTCGCTATTGCCACCAACGCCTCCAAGTAGGCCACCGGTGGTATCCTCCTCCAAACCGACACCAACAGAGATTGGCACCCCTGTTCCTATAACTCCACTTCGCTCTCTCCCACGGAACGGAACTATGACATCCACGACCGGGAGCTTCTCGCAATCCTCTGTGCCCTCAAGATGTGGCGCCACTATCTCCACAGCTCCACCTTCCCTGTCCAAGTCTTTACCGACCATAAAAACCTGACTTATTTCCGTCAGGCCCAAGAACTCAATCGCCGCCAAGCCCGCTGGCTTCTCGACCTCACAGGCTTCGACTTGAAAATCATCCATGTTCTTGGCAAACTCCTCGCCGGCCCTGATGTCCTCTCTTGCTGCCCTGATCTTATTCCCGAATCCGACAACAACAATTCCGATGTTGTCGCCCTCCCCGACTCCATGTTTGTCAATCTCATTGACACCACATTGCACGAGAAACTCATCGCCTCCTCCGCCTCCAACCTTCTCGTCCTCAACGCTGTCCAAGCCACGGTCGGCAAGAAACTCCAGATCTCCCCCTTCCGCACCAATCTCGAGAATTGGTCCTACTCCAACGGCCTCCTTTCCTTTAAAGGCCGTACTTACATCCCCCCTGACGGAACTCTCTGCCGTGATGTGATGGCCGGGTGCCATGACCATGAAACAGCAGGCCACCCCGGGTTCCTAAAAACACGTCAACTCGTGTCTGCTCAATATTGGTGGCCAGGACTTGCCCAGTTCGTCCACCAATATGTTGCTGGCTGCGCCATTTGTCAGCAGAACAAAGTTAACATGCACCCCACGGTCCCCCCTCTCGCCCTCATCCGCTCCTCATGCACTCGTCCTTTCCAACAGGTCTCTTGTGACCTGATCACCGGTCTTCCTCCGTCCTCTGGCTTCGATTCACTCTTGGTCGTGGTCAACCATGGGCTTACGAAGGGGGTAATTCTTTGCCTCACCATGTCCATGGTTACTGCCGAAGGAATAGCACAGCTTTTCTTCGACAAGGTCTTCACACGGTTCGGCCTCTACGAGAAGATTATCTCTGATCATGGCCTGCAATTCGCCTCCTCATTCGCCAAGGAACTTGGACGCCTCCTCTCGTATGACCTCGCCCTCTCCACCACGTACCACCCTCAGACCAATGGAGAAACTGAGCGAGTCAACCAGGAGGTAGAAACCTACCTGCGAATCTTCTGCGGTAACGAACCCTCGTCATGGTTTGCTAAGATTTCCTTAGCAGAATTTACACACAATCATCGTCCTCACTCAGTCACAGGGCAATTGCCCTTCTTCCTCATGATGGGCTTCGAACCCCAAGCCCTCCCCTCAGTCATCCCCTTGTCTACGGTCCCCGCTGTCTCCGATCGCATCACCGCCCTTACTGCGGCGCACGATGAAGCCCTTGCTGCGCACAAGCTCGCCCGTCAAACCATGGCAGCACGTTCCAAGCACCGGTTTACCCCATTCGTCATTGGAGATAAAGTTTGGCTAGAAGCACGGAACTTGAAACGTTCCATGGTCAACCCGAAATTCACTGCGAAACGGGAAGGTCCCTTTACCATTACACAGGTACTTTCCTCAATCATGTACAAACTCTGCCTCCCTAAAACCTGGCAGATCCACCCGGTCTTCCACACCTCATTGTTATCGCCCTATCATGAGAACTCCGTCCACGGCCCCAATTTCCCTGCTCCTCCTCCGGATCTTATAGAAGGTGAGGAAGAGTATGAAATTGAGAAAATCTTGAAACACCGCAGATCACCGCGTTCCCACTCCTTCCTGATCCGATGGAAGGGATACTCCGCCGAAGAAGACTCCTGGGTTTCGGAGTCTGATTTGAAGCACACTGCGGAGTTTGTAAATGACTATAAGAAATGGCATCATCTCTGATCCCATTCCCTTACTACCCTTCCATTCACACCACCATGTCCATCGAACAGATCGTCTCTGTTCCCGCCGCCACCATCATCCCCGAATACTCGCCTCGTTCTCAGTCCTCATCTCCCATCATCGCTCCGTCCCCGTTCCGTATCATCGACAACATCTCGGATATCGAACTCTCCAGCAATGCCGCCACTGCAGGGTGGGGCGCAGAAGAAAATATTGTCCCGGTTCCCGTTCTCCCTCCCGTTTCTATTGCTACAATTACCTCCACTGACATACATTCGATCTCCGCTGTAGACCTCCCCTTAACGGCCCATCGTACCCATGAGGGATACCCCGACGCCACCTATGCTCAGAACGTCCTCCGCCTTGTGTTTGATCCCCGCCTGGCGCGGTACATTGATTCCCACATGGACTCCCCCCTCCTTATGCTTTATCAAGCGTTCCTGGGCCTTGAACAGCTCACTCCCATTCTACAATCATCCGAGACTGCGGATGTGCTCCATGGCCTGACCAAGGCCCTCCTCTTCTCAATCTGCCACCATACTCGTGGCGCACTAATCATCCTCGCCCACCAACTGTACTTCGGCGAATTCCTCCTCGAGATTGACTGCTTTGCTCATGCCATCGTGGATCATTATCGTACCGCTCCCACCTCTCTTCCTCCCCCGTACACCACACGTTCCTCTCCCTCCGCCTTGTTGTCCCCTCTCACTGCCGACGAACTTCGCGCCGTTGAACATGCTGAAGCATGGTGGACTGGCTTTGACGGTCGCCAACCTCTCCCCGCTACTCATCCCCACTACCACGAGACATGCCACATGTGTCACTGTCTTGGCCATCGTTGGATCCAATGCCCTCTCTACGAATGCCCCATCTGTCTCCACGCTGCTGTGAACCCCTCTGCGTATCCTCCTCATCGTCATCTGGGTCTTCCACCCAGCAGTCCATGTCCACATCATCTCGCTCTTCCCCTCGCCGCACTCGTGGAACTCCTCATCCACCTACCGCCCGGCGCGGTCCCAACTGTCGTCGCACGGTCTCTCCCATTCCCCCGCTCCCTCGCGACCCCTCTCCCGTCTTTGGTGTTGACCCTGAATGGGACGACAATGCCTATGCCAACGTCACTGGCTCCCCCGGGCACTACGCCCTCGACTTCTGAGCTTCAAGACCACGGGTCATCAAGTCCCCTCATTGGTGCTTCGGGTTTAGTGGGGGGGTAATGTTACAATTCATTATGCTTTGTCATCCGCTATGCCTTTTCCTGTTTATTCTTTTCTTTCACGATGGTAGACTCTCCATGGTAACCTGCGGGTTCACCTTTCTCGCACCACCATCATACGTGTTTATCTCCTTTGCCTCACGATGACCAGTACTCCACAGTAACCCCATCGGATTCACCTTTCCTATGCTGTCATCGCTCATACCATTGTCTCGGGTCTTGACTCACGTCGAGTCATACCTTATCGCGCATGACTCATTCTGAGTCATGCTTCCTTGCTTGGCATTACTAATTCTCTTGGCACTTACCAAGCGTGCCTTTTACCCTGATTACATAGCTTGGTCCGTGCACGCTCCCCTTAAGTATATAAACCCCCGCATCACGTACCTGTCCCTTAGCTTAGTTCTCCTTGGGAATATACCCTTAGTCCCTTGTCCTTGATCCCCTCGTGCGCGTCGACTCTCGTCTTCGCAACAATGTCCTTGTCCTCCGTATTAATTGGACAATCTTTGAACCACTCGATCTCGTCGCTGGACACCCTCATGTCCAGGACTCGTTCTTCAACACTAGATCGCTGAACACCCCATCGGCATCGTTCCGACACTCCTCGCGTCAACCCTTAGCCAACTAGGGGTTATCCAAGGCTACGCTCGCTCCTGCCTGGACCAAGCATAACACATACATTGTTATAGCCCCATCAAAGATCTAAGGCAGTGAACTTTCCAGCTCCTTTAAGACAGTCAATGAGTGCAGGAATGAATGGAAGAGGATAACTGTTTTTTATAGTTCCTTTGTTTAAATATCAGTAGTCCATCACGAGTTGTTTTTCTCCAGTTTTCTTTGGTATGAAGAATACTGGAGCTGTTTGGGGGGATTTGGAGGGACAGATGTATCCTTTCTTGAGTTCTCCATCCACGAAGTTGTGCACTTCTTCCATTTCAGTATCAGATAAAAGAATAACTTGTCCTTTCTTGGGGACAAAGTTGTCTTTGAGATCTATGGTGTGATCCCAAGGTTTTCATTTGGGCATTCTTTGAGACTCGTTCTTGGAAAAGATGTCCAGAAAGTCATGGTAGGTGGGCAGTACTTTGTCTTTGATGTCATCTTCAATAACACGGAGGGATGTTGGGACATTTCTGGGAATTTGGTTTGTGATACGCGATTGCAGTAGCCAGTGCATCGCAAAAAGGTGATAGTTTGATTGATCCAGTCAATTTCAAGGTTGTGTTGATACAACCAATCATAACCTAAAATAATATTGTGAGTTCCAAGGGTGGCGACTATAGCATCTACTCCTTCATAGTGTCCTTCGTAATTAATGATGAATGTAACATAATGGGTTAAAGCTCTGTGACAAGAAGAGGTACCATCTGCATTGTTAACATGGATGGGTTGATCCAAAGTGTGTAAAGTAAGTCCTTGGGCTTCTACCCAACACTTATCAACAAAGGTTTGAAAGGCTCCAGAGTCAAGGAGACATTTGACAATGGTCTTCTGCCAATCTCTGTGTCATTTAAACAAAATAGAACAAAATAAGGACATTTCACCCCCCAAGACCAGCATACCGGGGGAGGAGGTTCAGATGTCAGTGAAAGTGAAACTGGGAGTGGAGGAGGATTTATAAATAGAGATATTGTTTCTTTTTTCATTTATGAGGGAATCAAGCACACTATTATTTACTTCCAGTGCCACACTCGTTTGAGGCGCCCTTTCAGAAGAGGAAAAGAGATTGCGAAATACAGAGGAAATTGACATAATGGGGAAGTCAGCATCCATACAGTCCGTGAGACCAGGATCCGCTACTTCATCGTTCAATGAGGCAGAATTGTAATCGCCCTCAATGTCTATCAATGCTGAGAGGGGAAAGAAACTATTGTAAAAGGGTCCTACCACGTGATCACCTCCATGAATCACGTGGCTCTGCCTTTTCCCTTTTCCGAACTGCTGGTTTGTGCGAGACCGGTGGCTGCTTGTTGCCGAATCTCTGTCTGAATGTGGTCACACCAGTACGCTTCTGCTTCTTCTCCCATCCACGGCTGATGGTGGGAGACCTCTGTGATAGTGGTGGTAGGAGTGAGGGGGACCTCATGAACTTGGGAAGTCATGGCTTCCAGGGCAGGAATCATCATGCCAATGTATGGGTTGTACAACTGGCGGGAGCAGAGAATGTTTTGTTGCTGCTGAGACCGATTGTCAGGGCAGTTACGGCGGATGTGCCTGGCTTTGCTACAGCTGAAGTACGTGTGAGTATCTTGACGTTGAGGCTGCACAGCCCCAATGTCCATTGGTGTGCCATGACCAGGTTGTAACCTGACCATGGTAAATTGTTGATGCAGTGGTGCAGATGTGGCACCATGTGGGGGATAATACTGCCAAGGGGGAGGACCTCAAGGAGGGAAAATACGAGTTTGTTGGTTGATTCGCATTGCATCAGGATGTTCGAGAAACATTCTTTCAAAGGCTCGACCGGCCTTTCTGTATTCCTCCCTCCAAGACCAGTAATCGTTGCTGGAGGTTGTGTGAAGTTCACAGTGATTGTAGATGTGTTGATCTACTGCGCGCTTCATGAGGTGCAGTGTGAAGTCCAGCAACACCTCTGCTTCCTTGACGAGAACTTCAAACCTTTCTAAAAAGAAGTTAATTGGCCTTCAATTTTGCCAGTAGTTTTCCAGCTCTTTTCTGGATTTGTGAGCAAGAAGCTCCACCTGGAAGTGGGCTTCTACTTCCTGTTTTAACGAACTCCAATTGGGCCAAGTGTCTTCTCCTAGCTTATTGGTGGTAGAGCGTAATCCAGTATCCTCATCGATCCGGAAGTTTTCTTTGTTGGCCTGATAGAAATTCATCCAAATGCGAGCAAAGTCCATTGCCCGTCCTTCCATTCAGGAGTATACTGCCAAGGCTTGATATTTGTCATTCTTCCAGTTCTGGACAGAGATCCAGACAACAATCTGGACCCACCAGTTCTGGAAGGTTTTTCTATTACCATCCCACCTCCCAGGATCAGCAACCTGTCTAGTCATGTCATTGTTCCTGCCATTGTTTAGGTGGGTGATGGCATCGGCGAGGGATTGGAGTACATGTTATAGTTTGTGTCCACATCGTACACTTTTTACTTTTCTTTACCTTACACTTCGCTCATATCATATGATCCCTGAGCACCGTTTACCCCTAATTCCTTTCCAAAGTCACGTGACCAGAGCACATGACTGCAGGAAACGTCATCTGACCTAAGGCCTAGACCATGACATCACTATGATGTCACACCTCATGGACAACTTCTTTCTCTCATGTTCATGCTTCTTTTCTTCCATGACATTCCATTGTATTCCATGTCATTCTATCTCCCATGCCTGCCCTAAAGCTATCTCTCTCTATATAAACCCTACCTTAGTCTCCATAATTTCTCCAGTCCTGTTCACTTGTATTCCTCCCTTCCTCATAGGGACCTTGTACACTTGAATACCACTCTCCTCATCATCGCCAGCCCAGTCCTCTGTAAAGGGACCACTATATGTTGCACCTCATCACCATCATTCTGCTGATTCCTACCATGAACATTGTTTTCGCCGTATCACTTGTCTACCACACTCGTCGCCATCGCCTCCTTGTATTTTACCAACTCCTCCAGCCTGTTGCTTAGAGGTTGTCGTCATTGTTTGTTCAAGGTCATTAACAATATGGCAGCGATGGTGTCAGACATCCTTACTGTTCAGTATCTTCCAACTGAACTCTGGGGATTAGAAATATCACTTGGAATGATGGAGAGTTTTTTGGACGAAGATGAGGAAGACGGGTGTAATGTCCTCACCAGTGAATTACGTGGATAGTGCGGATGAGGGTGGGGATGGCTTGGCAACGTGCTGTGATCAGGGCAATTGGGTCCCAGTCGTCATTGAGGTTGAAGTCGGGAGCGGTGAAGGGGTCGATTGATTCGTATCTTACAACGACAGTGGGGTTGGTGGGTGCAAAACGAATTTGAGGGCAGTGGATTCTTGCAGTGTCGCAGCGAGGATTCCTAGAATGCATGTACAACGACATGAGCATTGTGTCGACGGATAGAGGTAGAATATGGAGGAACCGGAATACAGGTCTTTGCTCGTTGACCCGACACACTTATTAACCAGTGTACCTGTAGCACCGTTAGCCGAGTAGGACTCGTTCCCCCCACTAGTGTACTATGTGGGACCAGCAACTTTATCCTAATTTATGATGGCGGACGACCGTATGAATACCTGATCTGGTATGCCCAACTATCACATTGTCAACAGGCACTAGAGTGCAAATGCCAAATCCCCTTAACCCTGGAGTCTGGGTTGCGCAAGTCTAATTCAAGTGTTGTGAGCCAGAGGCACACTCAACTCAAATGCAATGAGCGATTCAAACAGAAGGAAGAACAACAAGTAGGGACCTTTTACGGGTGGTTCCCAAAACTGGCAAATGAGAATAGTAGAGCGGAACTCAGCAGGTGTGGACAAGGGACCAAAGTCTGGTACGGGAAACAAGTGAATTAGACTGGGGGACCAGTCGCAAAAATCTACCTTATATACATGTAGCTACAGCGCATAGACCAAGGTACACTCTAGGGCAGGCATGAGATAAGAAGCAGAGTGTGAGAATGAACCTTAGTTTGAAGTGAGAGAAAAGATAAGGGGGAGCAGATAAGAAAGATAAGAGATAAGACATGAGGCATGACATCACCAGGCCTAGACCTAGTCAAGTGATATGTCTCATGGTCACGTGCTGCTGGTCATGTGACTTCTGAGAAATGAAAGTTACAGTCCAGCGCATACATGTGTCAGTGGAGACTATCTCCATCTGGTAAGGAGTGTGAGATGAGGAGTAATTGTAACACCGCTAGTCCACTTCATGGTGTGATCCTTCCATATGTTCCTTTTGGAAGTGCAATCACTATCTGCGTTGCCAGCAAGATCTTTCCTTGTGCTGGTACGGTAACTCCTTCTGCCGCATAGAGATTGTTGCAAGACAAACGTCTGCCACACTGAACTCGAACTAAACGGCGTGCAACGAGAAGACGAAACGTGTAACGATGAGGAAGGTTTCCTTTACAAGGGAAGCCTACAAACGACTGGCAAGGAGGAGACGGAGCGGTACTCAGGTGATCTCAGCAGGGGACAGAGTCCAGTGCCAATAACAAAGTGAATAAGACTGGGGAGTCCAGTCGTCTACCTAGGGTTTATATACATGGTGGTAGTTTAGGGCAGTCGTGAGAGTATGGAACTATCCATCAGAAGGAGAAGCGTAGCGTGAGAGGAAACCCTAAGTG
>JBBPLZ010000141.1:0-15813 GCA_038090055.1 Hemileccinum hortonii | reverse complement strand
TACTACATGGGTGTTTGTACCTATTTGTACCTAATCTATCCTAATATATTATAACCCTGTGCCCTGGGCTAAGGGTGTGAGTCATCATAAGTCATCTAGGGTCATGGGTTGCATCTGAAATGCGAGATAAGGAGATAAGACACTGTCTTGATAAGGGCTGTGGTACATGAGGCATTTCATGATGCTGTGTTTATTAAAAGGGTGTGTGATGGGTTCGGCATCAGAATGGAAGCACCAACATGAGGTGAGCACAGCGCTGAATTTGAAATGAAAGCTGTGATACCAAATGAGGTTAAATCACGTGACGTGTTCACATGACCTTGTAGTGAGAAAAATGACAAGTCCACATCATGTCTTGAGATGTGACTGTGTGGTCTCCTTGTCTGATAAGATAAGGTAAGAAAATAGGGGCTTCATGAAGTGAGCGTTTGTTACACAATGAGGCTTAGTGCAATTGCACAAAAGGTGCCCTACCTTGTTGCAATTATAACATGTGCACATCTCCATTCTTGGTTGGATGACATGCATGTCCATTGGGGCCCTTCAGCCCAGTTGTGTACCCGTCTCGGTAAAGCGAGGTTCCAAGCAGAATTGGAACTGGTTTGTTGTCAGACGAGATTGTTCCAGTCTCATCTGGTTGAAGATCTTCCTGTGCAAAATAGCTGTTATAGTTCGTGTCCAACCCGTACACTTTTCACTTTTTCCTTACTTTACTCTTCACTCATATCCTATGATCCCTGAGCACCGTTTTACCCTAATCCCCTTCCAAAGTCACGTGACCAGTGCACATGACCACGGGAACTATCACCTGACCTAGGGCCCAGACCATGACATCACTATGATGTCACGCCTCATGGACAGCTTCTCTCTCTCACACTTATGCTTCTTTTCTTCTTCCGTGTTCCATGACCTTCTACTACATTCTATTTCCCATGCCTGCCCTGAAGTCGTCTGTATCTATATAAACCCTACCTCAACCCCCGTAATTTCCTTAGTCCTGTTCATTTGTACTCCTCCCTTCTTCATAGGGACCTTGTCCACCTGAATACTACTCCTCTCTACTCTGCCAGTCTGGTCCTCTGTAAAGGGACTCTTTTCATGTTACATCTCGTCACTGTCGTCGTCTCCCTCCCCGCCACCGACCTCATCTTCGCCGTGTCACTCGTCACCGACACTTGCCGACATCGTCTATACGTTTTTGTCCAACTCCTCGCGCCTGTAGTTTAAAGGCGTTTGTCGTTAAAAGTATTGTTCAAGGCCGTTAACAATAGCAGTCTCCTGCCATTTAGTCAGGATGTTATCAATAGTGGGGTTGTGAAGAGAAATCTGGGCATAGATTTGATAATCAATGCCCTTTTTGTACAGTTGTAACACCTGGTCCTTGGAGATGTTGGTGTTGGTGTGGAGTAGCTCGAATTGCTGTGTGTATGTTTCAATGGGCATGTTGCCCTGTTTAAGTGCTACTAGTTTGTAGTAGCACTCTTCTGCAACAATGTTGATTCTAAAATGGCTTTCAACTTCTTTTTTCAAAACAGACCACTTAGGTCAGACATTAGCCTTTTCAGCATTCATTACCTTGGACTCCTCTTTTGTCATGTATTTCTGAAGGGTTATTTGCAAGAAGTTGGAAGCCTTTCCTTCCATATACAGGAGGACGGTGACTATGGACTGTTTGCAGGTTAGCATGGATTGGCAATGTGTCCATGCTGCAACTTTAGTCCACCAGCTGCAGAAGATGGTGTGGTTGCCATCCCAACTGCCTAGGTCGGCGAAGGCTTTGTATGATATAAGCTGTGCCAAAGTCAATGCAAGTGGTGGTGAAGAGAGTTGCTGCTACTGCAGCTGTGCTTGTTGCTGGATCACACTAGCAAGGAATTGAAATTGATTGATTATGTCCTGCCATATCAGGGCAGGAGTGGCAGGTTTCTCCAGACATTCTTACTATACCCTATCTTCCAAAGGTATTCTGGGAGTGTCTAGATGAATAGAAATTAGTGGTGGCAAAAAACAATGTGGAGGTGGAGTATAGAGAGATTGGGGTGACCTATGTCCTAATTAGGATTATATTTTGAACAGATGCATTGGGGGTCCTGCTGGTAGACTCAGCAAGAATGATGGTGATGGAGGTTGGCTTGTTGATGAGCGAGAGTATGTACAGCAGGGTCCCAGTTGTTGTTGGGATTGAAATTGAGAGGAACACCAAAGTTATCTACAGCAGCAGGGGCAGGGACATTTAGATTGTAGAACTGGATGGCAGCAGCTTGTTTGCAGCGAATGTAACAGTCAATACGTGAGGACTGTGACATAAACAAGGAAGGGGGAACATAGCACATTCAGCCTTCAGTAGTCCTGTTCAAGTGTTATCAGCCTTGAACAATCTAATGATGAGCTCCTAAACAACAGGAGTGAGGAGTTGATAGAAAATGAGGAGACAATGGCAACAAGAGTCAAAAACTAAGGAGATGGTGAAGACAATGTTGGTAGCTGGTATTGAGATGACAACAATGACAAGGTGTAGCATGAACAAGTCCCTTTACAGAGGACAAGGCTGGTGATGAAGAAGAGGAGTGGTATTAGCATGTACAAGGTTCCTACTGGTGAGGGAGGAATACAAGTGAACAGGACTGAGGAAATTACAATGAAGGAAGAGGGTTTATATATGTAGGGAGAAATTTAGGGTAGACATGGGAATATGGAATGTGCTGGAATGTCATGGAAGGTCATAGAATAAAAGAAGTGTAAATATGAGAAAGGAAGTTGTCCTTGAGGCATGACATCATTTATGATGTCATGGGCTAGATCCCAGGTCAAGTGATGTTTCCCACGGTCATGTGTACTGGTCACATGACTTTGAAAAGTGAAACTCATCATAAATGTTGCTCAAGGATCATAGGATGTGAGCCAAAGTAAAGTAAAGAAAATGGAGAGAGCATATGGTGTTGGACATGAAGTACAACATATAAATTCACCTCCTCAGTCCAAATGCAGTGAGGTGAGTTGATGACCAGTAAAGGTCTCAGTCCAAGAAACCATATTTTTGAAATGCATCAAACAATCCAACTTGGCCCACAAAAAGGAAAGTAAGGCATAATCAGAATGGTTGTCAATGAAAGTAAGAACATACCAAGCCCATGAGTGCAGTTCAGTTGGCATAGGACCCATAAGATCAGTATGCATAAAAACTATGGAGCATGTAGTACGCTTGCCCAATGATGGAA
Source organism: Hemileccinum hortonii (assembly GCA_038090055.1). Lineage (NCBI taxonomy): Eukaryota > Fungi > Basidiomycota > Agaricomycetes > Boletales > Boletaceae > Hemileccinum > Hemileccinum hortonii. The sequence goes on along the minus strand of JBBPLZ010000141.1, from coordinate 12,595 downwards.
ATGAATGATCAGGCATCTTGCCTAAAACATAGCCTTTACAAGGAGGTAAGTCCTTTGGCAGAAAGACAGTAGGAACACCTGATAATTGGATATATGCATAATACAAAACATTACAAGATGTGTGACCAAAATGTTGGTGTTACAGATGATAAGATCGATTATATGACAAAGAGGCTATAATACTAGAATCTGGAGTAATTGTTGCCAACTGAAACCAGTGGAGATTGTTGTTATCGGCCTTGAATAACCTAATGATGAGTCTCTGGGACAACAGGGATGAGGAATTGGTAGAATATGTAAAGGTGGCAATAACAAGTATCAGCAACAAGAGAAATAATGAAGAGAAGGTGATCATTGAAGACTGGTATGAGGATAGTGACAATATGGAGCATGCAAGTCCCTTTACAGAGGATGAGGCTGGTAATGAAAGAAGAGAGTGGTATTCACAATATACAAGGTCCTTATGAGAGAAGAAGGAATACAAGTGAACAGGACTGGGGAATTATGATGAGAGGGGAGGGTTTATATATGTAGAGAAAGTGTTTAGGGCAGGCTGGGAAAATGGAAAGTACTAGAATGTCACAGAATCTCATAGAATAAAGAATGTGTGAATGTGAGAGAAGAAGTTGCGACATCATGAGCCCATGGTCAGGTGATATTTCCTGCAGTCACATGCATTGATCACATGACTTTGAAAAGATGACTAATGGTAAATGGTGCTCAAGAATCCATGGATGTAAACAAAGGTAAGGTAGGTGAAAAGTTTAAAGAGTGTACGTTGATGAACACAAACTACAACAATTATTAGCAGGTGATAAGGCAGAGGCCTGTATTACCATGCATCCTCATTTGTTCCAGATCTGAGATCCAGATTTGTTAATCTTACAGCAAAAGCTGCAGTTTGTTGAAGATGGAACCAATAATAGTCTATGTGATGCATTAGAAGTGTACCACATATTCTCCAGTTTAATCAGTGATGCATTGAAGCCACCATTGATTTGTTGTACCTGTTGTAGTTCATGTCCAACACCATATATTCTCTCAAATTTCTTCACTTTACCTTTGCTCATATCCTATGATTCCTGAGCACCATTTATGACTAACTTCACTTTCCAAAGTCACATGACCAGTTCACATGACCACAGGAAACATTACCTGACCTGAGGCCTAGCCCATGACATCATCTATGATGTTACATCTCATAGACAGCTTCCTTTCTCATATTTGCACTTCTTTTATTCTATGACATTCCATAACATTCCAGGACTTTCCATATTCCCATGATTGTCCTAAACTCATTCCTATATATATAAACCCCTCCCTTTCATCATAATTCCCTTAGTCCTATTCACTTGTATTCCTCCCTCCTTGGTAGGGACCTTGTACATTGTGAATACCACTCCTCCTCATCATCACCAGCCTCATCCTCTGTAAAGAGACTTGTGAATGCTCCATCTTGTAACTGTTGTCATCCCTGTTCCTGCCTCTAACTTCATTCTCACCATCTCTCTCATCACTGATATTCATCATCACTATCTATATGTCTTTTTCCAACTCCTCACCCCTGTTGTGCAGGAGCTTGTTGTTTAGGTTGTTCAAGGCCATTAACACTTGAACAAGACTTTAGAAGGCTGAACTTGCTACATTCTCCCTTCATTGTTTATGTCCAGACACTGACATCTTGACCATTACAAACATCACAGACAAGCCACTGCTCTCACCTTTTATCAGCTTAACATCCCTGCTCCCACTCTAGTCAAATTCGATCCCAACAATGATTGGGATCCAGAAGTTTTAGCAGCCACTCATTATTCCACTCAATCCTGCTGCTGCCACCTTCACCATATCTATCAACAAGACCCTCACTATGTCTGTTCAGAATATGATCCTGGTTGTGTTAACGGCCTTGAACAAACAACGACGACAACCTCTAGACTACAGGCTGGAGGAGTTGATAAAAGACAAGAAGACGATGGTGATGAGTGTGATAGATGAGTGAGACAGCAAAGACAATGTTGGTTGTTGGGATAGGCAAGATGATGGTGATGAGATGTAACATATAGTGGTCCCTTTGCAGAGGACTAGGCTGGTGATGAAGAGAGGAGTGGTATTCAATTGTATAAGGTCCCTATGAGGAAGGGAGGAATACAAGTGAACAGGACTGGGGAAATTATGGAGGCTAAGGTAGGGTTTATATATAGAGAGAGGGCTTTAGGGCAGGTGTGGGAGATAGAATGACATGGAACGTAGTGGAATGTCATGGAATAAAAGAAGCACGAACGTGAGAGAAAGAAACTGTTCATGAGGTGTGACATCATAGTGATGTCATGGTCTAGGCCTAGGTCAGGTGATGTTTCCTGCGGTCACGTGCATTTGGTCATGTGACCTTGGAAAGGAATTAGGGGTAAACAGTGCTCAGGGATCATAGGATATGAGCGAAGTGTAAGGTAAAGAAAAAGTGAAAATTGTATGGGTTGGACACAAACTATAACATTACCCCCCATTCACTAGATTCAAGGTCCAATCTCAAGTCTGTGAATTCGGTATAGGAGGGTCCAAAGGGTCGGAATAAGGAGAGGAAGTTGGTCTTGGATATGGAGCGGATAGGTCTAGGGGCATTGGGGTGAGACCGATGGAAATCAGCAATAGTGTCCTGCACGTGTTTTAAGTTAATGGCCGGCTCCCAGGTACGGTCGACTTTGTCCCAACCCTTCCAGTGGATTAGGTATTGGAGTTTCCCAGACAAGAGGCAGCAATAAAATCAATCTTGTATTCTACATGCCAATCTTCGGTCACGGTGATGGCGTTGGGTTTAAATACGGGTTGACTGGCTAGTGGGGCTTTATATGGTTTTATGTGGGAAACATTGACAGTGGGATGGATGGAGACATGGGAAGGAAGGTGCAGGGTGACAGCATTAGGGAGAAGGGCAGTGATACAGTAAGGGCTGATGAACTTCTGTGTTAATTTACGTGCAGGATATGGGAGAGAGAAATGCTCGGTGGATAACCACACAAGATCACCAATAGAATAAGATGGGGCAGCGGAACGTTTAGATTCTTGTACATGGGACATCCGATCCTGGGTTTTCTGCAAAATGGCAAAGATTTCATCATGGTCCTTGCCCATAGCATTAGTGAATGACTCCCCAGGGGTGGTAGAAGATGAGGGTTCAATCCCGAGACAAGGTTGATAATTACATGTGACGGAAAAGGGGGAAGTGCTGGTAGCGGTGGTGAGGAAGGCATTGTGGATGAATTGTGCCATTTTGAGATGAGATGCCCATGTATCCTGCTTTTTTGCGACATATGCTCAAAGGTAGGCAAGAATCTCATGGTTGACATGCTCCATTTGGCCATCAGTTTATGGGTGGTAGGCGGTAGAGAGTTTCTGAGAAATGCCCAAGACCTTGCACAACTCCTTGGTGAACTCCGAGACAAACTGGGGGCCTCAGCCTGACACTATGGAGGAAGGGAGTCCATGAGAACACCATACGTGGTCTCTAAATAAAATAGCTAAGTCCGAGGAAGAAGTGGTTTTTAAACAGGGGAAAAGAACGATTTCTTTGGAGAAACGATCAACAACGATGCCGATTGCATCATACCTGTTAGAGGTGGGAAAACCTGTGATGAAATCAATAGATATGTCAATCCAAGGGTGAGGAGGAATAGGGAGGGGCATAAGCTTTCCTGCCAGTGGCTTTGACGATCCCTTCATGAGGGAGCACACCTGGCAGTGGTCTATGTAATTCGCAATGTCTTTAGTGGCTCCTGGCCACCAATAAAACTTTTTGAGAGAGAAAATGGTGCGGTCATGGCCAGGATGACTGGACACAGGAGAATCATGGAAGAGAGAAATAAGTTTGTTATGAAGGCAAGGGGGCATGAAGACAATGCCGTTAGAAGATTTAAAAAGTTTTTCCTCAGCATAGTATTCATATTCGTTGATTGTGTCAACATCCATCTTGGCTGATTCGAAGCGTAATTTAGTGTCAAAGTTCAGGGTGAGAGTAGTAGAAGAAATGGCCTGGACTCCCATGGAGCCAAAACCTTTATTGTTATGTTCGGACTTGTCAAGAGTCTTGGTTTCTGTTAATGTGGGGTTTTCTATTTTTTCAATAATTAGTTGGGCAATATGATCACCATTAGATACATGGAAAGGGGTGGAGGAATGATTGAAGAGAATTACACCAATTTCTCCCCTATAATTGGCATCAATGACTCTGGCCATGACATTTATTTTATGTTTGAAGGTGAGGCCTGAACATGGTGTAATTCTCCTGTACATGCTTGTAGGGAGCTGAATCTTGACATGGGTGGGGATAAGAGATTGGTCGTGGGCGGGGATGTCAAGATCCGAGATAGAATAGAGATTGAAGCCGGCCGCAGCGTCAGAGCCCTTGGTAGGGATGTGCGCATCCTTGGAGGTGAGCATGATGGGAATAGATAAGTTAGCAGTGCAGATGACGATTGTTACGCTTGGTCCGGGTAGGAGCGAGCGTAGCCTTGGATAACCCCTAGTTGGCTAAGGGTGGACGCAAGGGATGTCGGGACGATGCCGACGGGGTGTTCAACGATCAAGAGTTGAAGAACGAGTCCTGGACGTGAGGGTGTCCAGCGACGAGATCGAGAGGTTCAAAGATAGTCCAATTAATACAGAGGACAAGGACGTTGTTGCGAAGACGAGAGTCGACGCGCATGAGGGATCAAGGACAAGGGACTAAGGATATATTCCCAAGGAGAACTAAGCTAAGGGACAGGTACGCGACGCAGGGGTTTATATACCAGTAAGGAGCGTGCACGGACCAAGCTATGTAATCAGGGTGAAGGGCGTGCTTGGTAAACGCCAAGTGAATTAGTAATGCCAAGCAAAGGAAGCGTGACTCAGAATGAGTCATCCGCGATAAGGGATGACTCGACATGAGTCAAAACCCGAGACAATGGTATGAGCGATGACAGCGCAGGAAAGGTGAACCCGATGGGGTTACCATGGAGTACTGGTCATTCGTGAGACAAGAAGGATAAAAGCGTACGATGGTGGCGTGAGAAAGGTGAACCCGCAGGTTACCGTGGAGAGTCTACCATTGTGAAAGAAAAGAATAAGTAAAGGAAAGGACATAGCGGATGACAAAGCATAGTGAATCGTAACATTACCCCCCCACTAAACCCGAAGCACCGATGAGGGGACTTGATGACCCGCGGTCTTGAGGCTCAGAAGTCAATGGCAAAGTGGCCGGGGGAGCCAGTAACGTTGGCGTAGGCGCTGTCGTCCCATTCGGGGTCGACACCGAAGACTGGGGAGGGGTCGCGAGGGAGCGTGGGAACGGGAGAGACTGTGTGACGACAGTTGGGACCGCGCCTGGCGGTGGGAGGACAAGGAGTGCCGCGAGTGCGGCGAGATGAGGACAGGGATGAGTGGGACGATGTGGACATGGATTGCTGGGTGGAAGACCCAGACGACGGCGAGGAGGAGACGCGAAGAGGTTCGCGTCGGCGGAGGGGGCAAGTGGCCTGAGGATGGCCCGGGGCGGTGCGGAGGCATATGGGACATTCGTAGAGTGGGCACTGGGCCCAGCGGTGACCGAGACAATGACACATATGGCAGGTCTCGTGGTAACGAGGGTGGGTCGCGGGGAGAGGTTGGCGGCCATCAAAGCTGGTCCACCAAGCTATGGTGCGCTCGATAGCGCGAAGTTCATTGGCGGTAAGGGGGGATGATGAAGCGGAGGGAGAGGAGCGAGTGGTGTATGGTGGGGGAAGGTGAGCGGGAGCAGTGCGATAGTGATCTGCGACGGTGCGAGCGAAGCGGTCAATCTTGGTGAGGAATTCGCCAAAATACAGTTGATGGGCGAGGATGATGAGGGCACCACGGGTGTGGTGGCGGATGGAAAAGAGGAGGGCCTTGGTCAGGCCGTGGAGTGCGTCGGCGGTCTCGGAGGATTGGAGAATGGGAGAGAGCCTCTCGTGGCCCAAGAACACTTGGTAGAGTGCGAGAAGGGGGGAATCCATGTCCAAGTGGGAGTCAATGTACCGCGCCAGGCGGGGGTCGAAGACAAGGCGGAGGACGTTCTGAGCATATGCGGCGTCGGGGTACCCCTCACAGGTACGATGGGCCGTCAAAGGGAGGTCTACGGCAGTAATAGAGTGCATGTCAGCAGAAGTTATAGTAGGAATGGAAACGGGGGGAAGGACGGGAACCGGGACTATGTTTTCATCGGTGCCCCACCCTGCGGTGGCGACGTTGCTGGAGAGTTCGACATCAGAGATGTCGTCGATGATGCAGAATGGGGACGGAGCGATGACGGGGGACGAGGACTGGGAGCGGGGCGAGGACTCAGGGACGGTGGAGGCAGGGACAGCAACGAGTTGTTCGATGGACATGGTGGTAGCGATGGAAGGGGTGCAGGAACGGGATCAGAGACGGTGACGCTTTTTATAGTCATTCACAAACTCCGCAGTGTGCTTCAAATCGGACTCCGAAACCCAGGAGTCTTCTTCGGCGGAGTATCCCTTCCATCGGATCAGGAAGGAGCGGGAGCGCGGTGATCCGCGGTGTTTCAAGATCTTCTCAATTTCATATTCTTCTTCCCCTTCTATAAGATCCGGGGGAGGAGCTGGGAAATTGGGGCCGTGGACGGAGTTCTCGTGATAGGGCGATTATAACGAGGCGTGGAAGACCGGGTGGATCCGCCAGGTTTTAGGGAGGCGGAGTTTGTAGGTGATCGGGGAAAGTACCTGTGTAATGGTAAAGGGACCTTCCCGTTTTGCGGCGAATTTCGGGTTGACCACGGAACATTTCAAGTTCCATGCTTCTAGCCAAACTTTATCTCCGATGATGAATGGGGTGAATCGGTGCTTGGAACGTGCCGCCATAGTTTGACGGGCAAGTTCGTGCGCAGCAAGGGCTTCATCGCGTGCCGCAGTAAGGGCAGTGATGTGATCAGAGACGGCGGGGACCGTAGACGAGGGGATGACCGATGGAAGGGCTTGGGGTTCGAAGCCCATCATGAGGAAGAAGGGCGATTGCCCTGTGACCGAGTGGGGGCAGTGATTATGCGTGAATTCTGCCAAGGAAATCTTAGCAGACCAGGACGAGGGTTCGTTACCACAAAATATCCGAAGATACGTTTCTACCTCCTGGTTAACTCGTTCAGTTTCTCCGTCTGTCTGAGGATGGTACGTGGTGGAGAGGGTGAGGTCATAGGATAGGAGGCGTCCTAGTTCTTTGGCGAAGGACGAGGCGAATTGTGGGCCGCGATCAGAAATAATCTTCTTGTAGAGGCCAAACCGGGTGAAGACCTTGTCGAAGAAAAGCTGTGCTATTCCTTTGGCAGTAACCGTGGATGTAGTGGGGCAAAGAATTACCCCCTTCATAAGCCCATGGTCGACCACGACCAAGAGTGAATCAAAGCCAGAAGACGGAGGAAGACCAGTGATCAGGTTACAAGAGACCTGCTGGAAGGGGCGAGTGCAAGAGGAACGAATAGGGACGAGGGGGGGAACCGTGGGGTGCGTGTTAACTTTGTTTTGTTGGCATATGGTGCAGCCAGCGACATATTGGCGGACGAATTGGGCAAGTCCGGGCCACCAATACTGAGCGGAGATAAGTTGACGCGTTTTGAGGAACCTGGGGTGGCCTGCCATTTCATGGTTGTGGCACCCGGCCACCACATCACGGCGGAGAGACCCATCGGGGGGAACGTAAGTGCGACCTTTAAAGGAGCGGAGGCTGTCGGAATAGGACCAATCCTTGAGATTGGTACAGAAGGGGGAGATCTGGAGTTTCTTGCCGACCGTAGCTTGGACGGCATTGAGTACGAGAGGGTCGGAGGCGGAGGAAGCAACAAGTTTTTCGTGCAAGGTAGTGTCAATGAGGTTGACGAACATGGAGTTGGGGAGGGCAATGACGTCGGAATTGTCGTTGTCGGACTCGGGAATGAGGTCAGGGTGGCGGGAGAGGGCAATGACGTCGGAATTGTCGTTGTCGGACTCGGGAATGAGGTCAGGGTGGCGGGAGAGGGCATCGGGACTGGCGAGGAGTTTGCCGGGAACGTGGATAATTTTCAGATCAAAGTCCGCTAGATCGAGAAGCCAGCGGGCTTGGCGGCAGTTGAGTTCCTAAGCCTGATGGAAATAGGTCAGGTTCTTGTGATCGGTGAAGACTTGAACAGGGAAAGTGGAGCCATGGAGATAGTGGCGCCACATTTTCAAGGCACGGAGAATCGCGAGGAGTTCGCGATCGTGGATGTCGTAATTCCGTTCCGCAGGAGAGAGTGAAGCGGAGTTATAGGAACAGGGATGCCAATCTCCGTTGGCATCGGTCTGGAGGAGAATTCCACCGGTGGCATCGGTCTGGAGGAGAATTCCACCGGTGGCCCATTTGGAGGCGTCGGTGGCGATAGCGAAGGGTTTGGAAAGGTCCGGGAGTTGAAGGACCAGGCAGGACTGGAAAAGCTCCTTGAGGCGGTCGAAGGACTGCTGTTGGTCAGCGGTCCAGACCCAAGGTTGCTTCTTTTTGGTGAGGTCGATGAGAGGGCGAGCGACTGTGGAGTAGTCAGGGATGAAGCGGCGGTAGAAGTTGGCAAAGCCCAAAAAGGAGCGAACATCCTTAAGGTTAGTAGGTACCGGCCATTTGGCGATACCATCAAGTTTAACCGGGTCCATGGCGAGTTGGCCCGGTTTGATGATCATACCTAGGTATTCGACTTCTTTCGTGTCAAACACACACTTTTCGAGTTTGAGGTGGAGGTCGAGTTCCTCCATTCGTTGTAGGACACGCTTGGTGCGCTCCTTGTGGGTCTTCTGATCAGGGGAAAAGATCAGTAGGTCGTCCATGTAGATAATCAACCATCCTTCCGCAATCATGTCACGGAAAGAGTTGTTCATGAATCTCTGGAACGTTGCGGGTGAGTTTGTCATGCCAAAGAACATGACCGTGGGCTAGAAGAGGCCTTTGTGGGTAATGAATGCGGCTTTTCATTGATCGCCGTCTTTGATTCTGACGTTGTTGTACCCCCAACGAACGTCGAACTTGGTGTAAACCTGAGCCTCTTTGAGTTTATCTACGAGGTCAGTAATCAGAGGGAGAGGGTAAGCATCCCGAACAGTATGTTCGTTCAGGTAGCGGTAGTCCTGACACAGGCGGAGTTTGCCATCCTTCTTTTTGACGAAGAAGAAGGGCGATGCTTGGGGAGATTGCGAGGGACGGATCTTCCTGGCCTTGAGGTTCTCGTCGAGGAAGTCCTCGGCGGCTTTCTTTTCGTCGGGGGACAGAGGATAGATCTTGCCGATCTTCGGGGTGAAGGAGTCCTTCAGGTTGATGGCATGATCGTAGGGACGAGATGGAGGGAGTTCGCCAGCAGCGACTTCTGAGAATACCTTCGAAAAGGCGGAGTACTCCAGAGGGAGGGTGATCTTAGGTTTGTTCGCGAGTTGCTTGATCGCGAGATCTGTGGTGGTGGTGTATGCTTTGACGCGGGCGGGGTTGATAATGATTCAGTGATTGCCACGGATGTATCATTCACAGGAATAGGCTGAGATGGCGGTCTTGACAAAGTCCTCTGCTCAGACGTATTCGGGGTTTCCCTCGTCGAGGAAGTCATAGAGGGATTTGTCCCAATTGTGGTGGATCTGATGGTGATGGGGAGTAGGGGTTGGTTCTTGGTAGCGGAGGCGGGTGAGGAAGGCGTCATGGGTGGTGGAGTCGGCGGAGGATTTGGCGAAGAGGGTCTTCGACTGGTCGGCAGACTCGTCGATTTGGATGGTGTTCTTCCCCCAGTCGATGGCAGGGTTAACCGCAGTTAACCAGGGGAAGCCGAGGATGATGCGTTCTTCTCCACATCCTATGACATGGAAAAGAACTTCATGGGTAACGCCGTTGATGGAGATGAACAAGTTGGTGGTGTACCAGATGGTACCTTTCTTGTTCAGGGTTTCATCGATGTTTCGAACCTGGATGGGTTTTTCCAGTTTCTTGCAAGGGATCCGGTGTTTTCATGCGAACTGCCAGTTGAGGCAGTTGATTGTTGCTCCGGAGTCAATGAGGGCGGTGGTTTCGATGTTTTTGAGTGAGCGCGAGGGGACGATGAGTTGAATGGGGATGCTCAAAGATCTATTGGTTTTAGAGGGTACATGCGCTGTTTTACATACAATAGGGGAGGATCGCGTCGATCAATACTCCCCTTTCAAAAACCCTTGACGTAGGCGACCGTCTTGGGGGTGTCTTCGTTGTCGCATTCCATCAAGTCCGGCAAAGCCGTCTCTTCTTCATCTTTCTTTGCAACGCCTACATCACCACCTTTCGACTTCTTTTCTCCAGATGGTGTGGAAGATGGAGCGAACTTGACCTTGCAGTTCGCAGAGGTGTGGCCGGGTTTTCGGCATCGGAAGCAGAGGCCCTTGTGGGCGCATTCAGAGCGGAGGGCATTGGTGAGTTTTGGGGGGCGAGTGGAGATGACGTCGACGTCCATAGTGTCAGGGTCAACAGCGTGAGGGAGGTGGAAGGTTTTCGAGGGGGCGATGGGTTTGGCGTTACGCACTTTGATTTCTTGTGCGTGTTCCCACATGATGTGGAAGGTCATGGCCTTCTTGTACCAGTCCTCGATTTTGGTGGGGATGGTCTCCATCATCATGATGCAGGACATGACGGGGGCGGGGATACCGGCTGAGTAGTAGCCGATGAGGACGTTGGAGTCGGTAACTCCGGCGATGGTGGCGTGGTTCTGGAACTGGGAGGTGTATGAGGAGAGAGAGGGCTTGTATACCCCCTTCGAGGAGATCATGCGAGTAGTGGACATCCAGGTGATGGATTGTCCGATAACGTCGTGGTGTTGGAAGGCCTTGTTGATCTTGTCGACAAAGTCCGACCAGGTACCCATGGATACGGTGCCGGAGACCGTGTTGATGCTGGCGGCGCGGAAGGTGGTTGCCCAGGTGTGGGCCGATCCCTTCGTCGTGAACGAAAGGATGAACGCGATTTTCTTTGCCTCGGTGTTATACACGTCAGCATTGGTCGAGAGGTAGAAAAGGCAGGAGTTAAACCATGCCTGGTATTTGGCGAAGGAGCCGTCGTACTCAGAGGAGGAGTTGAGCTTGAGCTCGACTGGTTTTGCCGAAGACATAGTAGTCGAAGGCGTCAAAGGTGGGGGCAAAGGCAAAGGCGAGGGCGAAGGGTTTCGTCTGAAGGACGACGTGGGAGTTCGAAGAGGCGGAGCAGTGTCCTGGTCTTCATCGGTGGAATCAGGGGCGATGACAGGAGGGGAACGCCGTGTGGCGGTCCAACGAGGATCTCTGTAGTGGGACAGAGTGGTTCAGTGATACGGCTTACGTAGTAGTAGCCATGAAAGAAGAAGCTTAGTTCTTTTGTTACGCTTGGTCCGGGTAGGAGCGAGCGTAGCCTTGGATAACCCCTAGTTGGCTAAGGGTGGACGCAAGGGATGTCGGGACAATGCCGACGGGGTGTTCAACGATCAAGAGTCAAAGAATGAGTCCTGGACGTGAGGGTGTCCAGCGACGAGATCAAGAGGTTCGAAGATAGTCCAATTAATACAGAGGACAAGGACATTGTTGCGAAGACGAGAGTCGACGCGCACGAGGGATCAAGGACAAGGGACTAAGGGTATATTCCCAAGGAGAACTAAGCTAAGGGACAGGTACGCGACGCGGGGGTTTATATACCAGTAAGGAGCGTGCATGGACCAAGCTATGTAATCAGGGTGAAGGGCGTGCTTGGTAAACACCAAGTGAATTAGTAATGCCAAGCAAAGGAAGTGTGACTCAGAATGAGTCATGCGCGATAAGGGATGACTCAACATGAGTCAAAACCCGAGACAACAGTACGAGCGATGACAGCGTAGGAAAGGTGAACCCGATGGGGTTACCGTGGAGTACTGGTCATCGTGAGACAAGAAGGATAAAAGCGTACGATGGTGGCGTGAGAAAGGTGAACCCGCAGGTTACCGTGGAGAGTCTACCATTGTGAAAGAAAAGAATAAGTAAAGGAAAGGACATAGTGGATGACAAAGCATAGTGAATCGTAACAACGATGGAGGGGAAGGCAGTGATGTTTTTGTTGAGTTTGTCAATGGCATCACCATGGTTGGGGTGGCAGGAGAGAGCATTGGCATGGCCGTTGGTGGATCCAGACTTGTAAAGAAGGGTATAGTTAAATTCTTGTAATAACTTGTGCCAACGAGCTTGTCGTCTGGATAGCATTTGTGGTTTTTTCCAATACTCGAGGTTTTTATGATCTGTCCAGATTTTGAAGTTAGTTTTTCCAATAAGATAATGATGCCACTCCTCAAGAGCGCGAATAATAGCAAGAAACTCTTTGTCATAGACCGGATAATTTTTCTCTGTAGGAGAAAGCGAGTGAGTGTTATGGTCCTAACCCGACCTCCCTTCCGGATTGGGATAGACCCAACCGCCACCTGTAATTCCTAACCCCTATCTTTTGGGAGTCACGTGACCAGTAGCACGTGACCGTGGGATAGTGTCATATGATTAGGTCTAGACTCGAAGCCTAGACTCCTATGATGTCACTACCTCATGTCTAGCTTCTTTTCTTCCTTTTAATTACCGCTGGTCTAGACTTTCAC